>VMDR010015365.1:0-20000 GCA_007922815.1 Macrotus californicus | reverse complement strand
TATATTTTTTACAATTTGATTGTATAGTAATGATATCTTGAATCATGAGTTCCATGGGTCTATAATGTGCATTTTATTTACTAATCTATTTGCATATCTAAAGACAGTGTTGACATAGTAGGTACTCAATAAACACTTCTTAAATTAATTAACCAGTGCAGGAAAGAAGGTAACCGTGATCTGTTTGTCATCATCTCCCACTGGACTGAATACACTGTAGTTCAAGATTAATTCAACAAATATTTAGTGACCACCTACTATGTTTCAGACACTGTTTTAGGTTCTTAGGATGAAGCAATAAAAACAATCATATGTTACCCTGTCTTCATGTAGTTCACAGGTATGAGGTTGGTGTGGACATACAGACATGAAGGGATCCTATAAATAAACACTGTATAGACAGTGAGTAAAGCTGTACAAAGCCCAGGAGGTGTGGCTCAGTTTGTTGGAGCACCATCTGTATGCCGAAAGGTTGTAGGTTTTATTCCCAGTCAGGGCACATACCTAGGGTGCATGTTTGATCCTGAGTTCGGATGCATACCAGAGGCAACCAATCAATGTTTCTCTCTAACATCAATGTTTTTCTCTATCTCTTCCTCTCTCCTTTCTTCTCTCTCTAAAAGCAATGAAAAAAAAAATGTCCATGGAAACAATTTGCTCACAGATACAAATGTCCACATATAAATTAAAAAAATAAAAATAAATAAAGCTTAAAAAAAAGCATAAGATAGTACATGAGAGAAGACTAGAGGTTTACTTTAGGTTTTAGGGTCAGGGTGTCTTTTCTCTGGCATATTTTATTCAGGTTGTTATTTTTGAGACATTTTTATTCATAGTCCTTATATATTTTTATCTGTATGAACACAGGGGATAACATTGTATACCTCTTTGATTATTTCCAGAACTTGAAATTCAGTGCTGAATATATGAAAATCACTCATAAGAACTACTATGTTCTTAGTAGTCTGTTCAAATTCTTAAAAACTTAAGGCGTAAGTAAAAAATTCTGCCTGTAGACTTTGCTAATAACTGAGTTTGGCCAATAATCCAAGTCACAGAAGGTTATTTTAAAATGGAACCGCTTGGGACCTAAGGATAGCTTCACTGGACTCACTTTGAGTCAGAAAATTACAAGCTGTCTAAATGAGCTGTGTTATTTCCTGTTATTGATGTACATAAACTCTTAAGAGCACTAACTCTTCTCCTAAGTGAATTGAAAGTGACTATTGAAAATAGAATCTTTTAGAGTTTTCTTTAAAAGAACCACATTTTAGGACATGGCTGATATAAGGAGCTGAAAATAATCATTTGTTATATTTTCTTCTCTCTCGTGTCATATATTCAGATAGAACTCCCTCCTAGACCAGGACTGGCCAGGACCAACACTGATCTGAGAGAAATGAGAACATAATGATAAGAAAAGTTGATTGGAAGGTGAGACATTCTGGGTGGGGGGATCAGAGGTAGGTTTTCCTGTACAGAAAAAAAAAATGTTACCATTCCTACAGTCTATGTTAGATTCTGTTGCCATAGTGCAAATAAATATCTTTTAAATAGCAGGAATAGAGTATCTGACGGTTCTTTATTTTTCTTTTGTAGTTTGAGTTCCTGAAAAGCATGACATTGGCTTCTTGTTAGCTGGTCAACAAAGACTGACGCCCATATAGATTTTGCACATTCTTCTTGAAATTAGATTTATTAGATATTTTTCTCTTTAGAGGGTTTCAGTTGGATACCAATTTGTAGTATTATTGCTTACAAATATAATAATGTAGGATATACACATAAATTATTAGTAATATATAATCCATAAACTGTAATTTCTCCACTAGAAGAATTAGAGTAAAAATATATCTCTGGGTAATATGAATGATGTAACATGGGGGAAAATTTCCATTCTCAAGGTTGGAATTAGAGGTCAACAATTCCAGATAGGCTTCCAAATCCAGATGACCTAGTTAATTTTATTTCAGAGCAATGAACAGATGGTGAGTGTTCTCTGTCTCTCTGGCATTAACGTGCACTCTGTCACCATCAGACGTAACGGTGGCAGATGGCAGTTGCATTAGCAAACATTCAGTTCTCTCTCCTAAATTCTTCCCTTAGGACTGAGGAAGGCCTGGTCGTGGTTTACAGCTGACTCACACTATAGCCACCCCTCCAGAGAATTTCCAACCACCGGAAGCCCTCAGTAATGTGGATTTTCCTGTTCACCATGGCAAGAGGCACAGCTGGGAATCTTCAAAGGCTTGTGGTACATACTATGGTCTCAGTGTTAAACTGGTGAGTGCCACCCCAGGTCCAAGTTCGGCATTTCTATGGGATGAGAGGATTTTTCTCACCCTCTTGTGGAAAAGTGCCTGGATATATAAGGGTAACCTTTCTTAGCCTCTGGCAGACTTTTCTGGATAGAAAAGCATCCAGCTATATTTAGCAGAGTTTTGTCTAGCAACATGAATCATTGAATGCCCTTCTTGGTCTTTAGAGCATTGAGGCATCACTGTAAATTAAAAAAAAATAAGATCTTTTTTGGGGGAAGGAATCTTAGGTGAGAATATTTTATAGGTGCACTCATGTATTTGTATTTCTACAAAAACCTCAGGGACCTCCTAATTGCTGCACATCTAGAATAAGAGTAGTGCTTAACTTATCAAGCAGCTCTCCCTAAAACATCCTATCAGAGCCAGTTGAAACTGTGAAGATGCTGTCTTGGGAGATGAAGAAAATTTCAGAGAATTTAAAAGGTATCCTTTGTTTTATAGGAGTTTACAGGGTCCAGGAAATAATCCAAGTGTAAGAATATGGGTAAGGGATTTATTTGTTAAACCATTTGTTCCTGTTTTATGGGCATATATTTTTTTGCAAGATATTAAATTCTTAACTTTTTAAACATGTCCTGTGAATTCTTTGAAAAGACTTTTAAAGGGAAGTTTTAGGTTCACAGACAAACAGGAAAGAACAGAGATGTCCCATACTCCCCTGCTTCTGCACATGCATAGCCTCCCCCATTATCAACATCTCCTACCAGAGTGGCATATTTGTTACAACTGGTGAGCTTATACTGACACAAGCCAATCATCCAATGCCAATTGTTTACACAGGGTTCGCTCTTGGTGTTGTATATTCTATGGAGCTGGACAGACGTGCAATGACATGTGTCCATCATTATGTCACAGATTACGTATTTTCACTGCTCCAAGAAAACCTGTGTCTGCCCCTTCATCCTTCTCTCCTTCCTAACCCCTGGCAACCACTGATATTTTTACGGTCTCCACAGTTTTGTCTTTTCCCAGAATGTCATGAACTTGGCATTGTATAGTATACAGCCTTTTCAGGTTATCTTGTTTCACCCTTTCAACTTTGATAATTCTTATTCCTGAAACGATCATTGACATGCAAAGTCCAATCAAGAAAAATGTGATTGGTGATGTAAATTGCTTGCGTTCCACAACACAAATTCACTGTGGTCAGAGCCCTAATCCACACTGGGAAAGAGCATTTATAATATATCTCTGAGTTAGGAATTGGAGATAATAAGCAATGTTGATGACTTATTATTTATTGCCACCTGAAATGTGTATTTGTGATAAAATTTCTTTGATATCATTTATGGTGACTATTCACTAGCTGATATAAAATGCTTAACAGTAAGCCCAAATCTCCTGTGGGCTCAGGCCTCACATTGCTGATAAGTGACACATGACGATTTTAGTAGTTTCAGTAGTAGTGGCTTGATTGGTTACATCACTCAGGGCACAGAATAGTCATACATTATCTTTCAAGAACAAAAAGTTGCCTTCAATGTGTTGGCAGTCTATCAAGATAATTGAGAACATAGTGATAGGCTAAAAAAAAATGGGAATCATTGGATAAAAACTTTAGGGGAGGCACTTTTTTAAGGTGTAGCTTCCTACATGTTGTATATGAATTAGGGCATAATATTTTTAAAGGAATAATAGAGTCATCTAATTTGATGGATGATTTCTTTATTTCTAGTGATTCTTAAATATCTTTTTAAAATTTGGCTAGGAAACTAGCAAATGCACCTGGGTTGTTATTACACAAATTTGAGTTGATAATTGACCTAAAATATTCCTGTAAGCAAGATTTGGATATGGGGTCTCTGAAAAACCTGAATTTAAAGGAAAATTCAACCTCGATGAATTGTTAAATATAAGTACAGAATGCACTGTGGTTCTGGTGATTTCTGAATAGGACAATAACTTAAGTATATTCTGGTACCTTTGGAACTGCAAGTTTTGCTTTATTTTATTTTGTTTCTGAATTATTCATGCGAGTGCTTCAATGCTTTGCTTTGGTTTCCTTTAGAGGCCTAGGTTTGTTTATATTAATCTCATGGGAATGGTGCCAACTGTATTTTTTTTTTCTGTTGGTTTTGGAGGTGCTTTTGGAATTTATAAATATTTAAATATGTAGAATCATTGAATTTTAGAGTGGGTATAGGCAACTCATCTGAGTGTGGTAAATCTCAGAGAGTTTGGGACCTAAACAAAGTCACAAAGGTAGAGTCAAACTGCACCAGAACCTCCATCTGTAACAGCCAATGCGTAAAGCTGTTCTTGGTATTGGTACAGCTAAACAGAAAAACGAGCAAAACATTTCACATGGAATTCCAGTGAATAAAACCTGACAAGTGGAAGCGGACACTTAGCTATCCACCTCAAATGATTGCCTATACAGAAAAATTTACACAGTCCTCTGTATCAAAATTAAATACAATAGCTAAAAACTTCTTCTACCAGAGTCTTGAAGTCTATCATGCCATTAAAAAACTCTTAAAAAATAGATACTGATGCTTTAAGACAGCAATTTTCAGTCTGTTTTCTCTCATGACACACATGAACTAATTTACTAAAATTCTGTGACACACCAAAAAATGTTATATTGTTTGCCAAATAGGTGTGATTTTGGTTAATTCACACCAGATGGCTATTGTGTTGGCTTCGGTCATCTTTTTTATTTGACAGTCCAAGGGAAAAGAGGTCAGTGCCCCTGACTAAACAGTCAGGTATTGTACGTTTTAAAAATTCATGCGGCACACCAGTTGAAAATTGCTGCTTTAAGCCACTGTTTGCTTTATATCATCCCTAAGATGATATAAAATCTTATATTGTTGAATAATTCCTTTCCTGCCTAAGAGAAAAAGATACTTATGTGGATCCTGGAAAGCATCTCGGAGATAAGAACTGGGCAGTGGGCCTACCTCAAAAGACAAGATAGTGAAAGGCGAACTTTCAAACTTTCATAGCTTCCCCCATCTCCCTAGGATCCGTGTAGGTGAATAGATGAATAAAATGAAATTGCTTATGAATTACATAATATAATCTTCCAGGTACTTTGCTAAATGTTCTTTGTTACATTATTTCACTTGGTTTTTATAGCCTCACCCTCAGGTAGGGAGCGCTATGACTCCCGTGTGATAAGAGAGATAACAGAGACAGGGAGAAATTAAGAACTTCACCTAAGATCATGTGGTTGATTAACAAAGTTTACATTTAATTCCAGGTCCATCTGAAGCCAAAGGCTCTACTCATAACCACAGCCCGACAGCGGTGGTTTTACAGGCAGAGAGAACGGAACGTGGGGAGGCGTGCCCTGTAAGGGCCTGGTGAGTGTCAGGAGGTGTGGGTACTTCTGATGGGGCTGTGTTGAAGCCAGCTGTAAGGAGCAGGGGTTAAATGCTGAGCCTGTGAAGCCAGACTGCTGGGGCCTGTTACTACTTCACCACTCACTTTATAAGATACTTATCTTCATGACTCCACTTCCTATTTGAGAAATGGGATTTCCTTTTCGTAGGGTTCCAGTGGGAATTAATGCATGTAAAAGAGCACAAACTGCATGAGAAAAAGAAGAGTGGCTGGCCTATACTAGCTTTCAAATATATTAGATATTCTTATCACTGATAATGGATACTTATCGATGTGTTGTCCAACTTTCTCCACTAGAATATAAACCCAATGGGAATAGGCACCTCGACTTTGCTGTTTTTGATTCCCTCCATCACAGATTCCCAGAGCAGCATGTGGCATGTGGCAGGCACAGGGGCAGGGGGAGGAGGTGTAGCAATGGGTGATCATGTAGGGGTCTTTGTTTGCCTTCCTGACTTCTCTCAGCATTCTGTGTCATCACTCTACCTGAATCTCGAACATGGAAACAAGCCTAGGTGAGTGCAATTGCCATTATGGGGACGCAGTGGAAGTAAGAAGCTCTGCCCTCTCTCGTTAAGGAGCATGCTTCATCCTCAGACCATGCTGGCTCTTCAGGGATGTGGGCTCCATATCATCAGAGCTTTCACTTATTGAGAGAAACCAAAAATGTGGATAATTTTTGGTGTGAGATCTCCCAATATTTAAATGTTTACAACAAATTCAAAATTTTATAAATGACCTTTGACCATGCAAATGACATCTACAGGCTGGACTTGGCCAGGGAGCCACCTGTGATCTTCAACTTGATCTCTGGGTTTCGATTGTGAGGTCAGTGTTCTCTGCTCACTGTCTGACTCCTTGCAAGCAAACTACCTGACGACCACACTCAGCAGTGACATTTCCCTGGCTCTCAATCCCTGGTATTGCCCCTTGACATGCCTTCTCTGAGATGGTACTCTTTGGTGGAGATCCTGTTTCTTAGGTTAACTGATTATTCACAGAGAGCTATGGGGCTCACACCAAGGTAGGTGGAGTGTGCTGTGACTGTGAGGATGGGGTATCTGGGTCTTTTGTTTAAAAATTTATGATTAATCCCTGGCTGGTGTGGCTCGGTGGATTGAGCACCGGCCTGTGAACCAAAGGGTCGCAGGTTTGATTCCCAGTCAGAGCATATGCCTGGGTTGTGGTAGGAGGTCCCAGGTAGGAGGCGCTCAAGAGGCAACCACACATTGATGTTTCTCTCCCTCTCTTTCTCCCTCCCTTCCCCTGTGTAAAAATAAATAAATAAAATCTTTAAAGAAGTAAAAGTTTATGATTAAAAAAAGATGTCACCTGAGGAAAGGGACTTTCATTTCCCTTTTCTCCCCTCACTCATTTTTTTTTCTCTTCTGTCATAGAGTGACATTCGTTTGATGACTACCTGAAGTGAAAAAGTTTGCTCTGAGTGACTTATTAAGAGTTACTATGACAGTAGTGACTTCCCAATGCACCCTTTCTTCTTCTAAATA
The DNA here is from genome assembly GCA_007922815.1 of Macrotus californicus. NCBI lineage: Eukaryota > Metazoa > Chordata > Mammalia > Chiroptera > Phyllostomidae > Macrotus > Macrotus californicus. The sequence goes on along the minus strand of VMDR010015365.1, from coordinate 12,823 downwards.
TTTGACTGAAGGAGGAAAATAAGATGGCACAGTGGTCTTCAACCTTTTTTTTTTTGGTTGTATGTGTCCCTATCAATAAAAAAAGTATATGTGCTATTGTCTGAATCATTGTGTCCCCCTAAAACTCATATTTTGGAGTCCTAATCCCCAAGGTGATGGTATTAGGAAGTGGACTTTTAGGAGGTGATTAGATCCTCAGGGCAGAGCCCTCATAAATGGAATTGGTATCCTCATAAAAGAGGCCCAAGAAAGCTACCTTGCCCCTTCTCCTATATATGGTTATAACAAAAAGATGACCACCTAAGAAGCTGACACCAAAGTTGCCATTGCTGTGAACTTGGACTTCCTAGTCTCCAAAACTGTGAGATAAATGTATGTTGTTTGTAAGCCACCAGTTTATGGTGTTTTGTTAAAGCAGCCAGGATGGACGTATATCTCCATGTTTATTTATTATTTTATATTTAATCTAGTGTTCTACTGTAATATGTGTAGGGTTGGCCAAAAAGCCTATTTAGTTTTTTTTCCATAAAATGAAAGACACATTTTTCATTTTCACCAATAATTTTATGGATTTGGATATTTTGGGTATGTCAGCTGTCTCCTGCTATTGGCTTCTAGGGATTAGAGGCCAGGGGAGCTGCTAAACATCTTCCGATGCATAAAGACAGCCCCACAGCAAAGAATCTTCTGGTCAAAATGTCCGTAGTACTAAGAAACTTCGCAAACCACTTTTGACACGTTCAGTCAATCACAGCACCTTCTGCATACACTACACAAATCTTTTTTTTTTTTGCGTTTCAGTTGAGTTTTTACCCTTCTTGAAATAATAAAGCATAATATGCCAAAAATGTCACTTATTTTCTTCCATCTTCAATATCAAAATAGTTCCACAGAAATTCACCAATTTTGATGTTTTTTTTAATGCACGCTGATATGACAGCTGTCACAATCCAATCTAACAAAATTGTTCCAAATGAAGTTAAAGGCAAATAAGCACTATGAGAATCATTGTACAAAAAAAACCCCAAAAAACCCTAAAAGAACTTTTTTGGCTAACTTGATATATTTCAAAATTCAGGTAAAATATCAGTTTAAAATACTGAAGTAAAAAATGAGATAATTTCCATTATTTGTTTTTTACTGCATGGGGGATTACCGTGTGTACTTCAGGGAGCGGACACAGCCCTGATCTGAAGACACACCAGCCTTTAAAGAGGATGCTTTACCAAGACTGGATGAGTGAGTGGCTGTCCTGACATGCTCTTGCTGTCGGTTCTGCACTGGAATGCAGTTCAGGATGACAGTGCACTGGTGTGGACACAGCCTGAGCTTCATCCCACAGCACCACTGCTGGGAACTGCGGCAGGTCCCTCGGGTCAAACAGCTCTTGTTGAGCCTTCCCCTGAAAATCAGGAGTTTATTTTTGTCTCTCTGCACTTCAGATGTCTTTCTTCATTGCAAGATTGTGCAGATCAAGAAACACATAATAAAATGATGGCAGATGTGTACAAGTCTGACGCGGGGCAGGGCTGAAAAGGTGCATGTTCATTCCCAAACACCCAATCTGCTATCCCAGGCAATCTGGAGACTTGATATGCTCGTTCATTTAAACCACAGTCCTCATTTCCCTGCTCTCCCGCCCCTTTTGGGAATAAGGGAGTTTGGCATTTATCAACATTATCAGGGTGTTTTTGTTGTGTTCTCTAGATTACTGAGTTTATAATCTCTGACTTGAACCATGATGCCAGAAATAAAGTCAGAAGCTGCAGTCTGAGGCCTCATCTTCCTCCCCAAAACTCAAGGGCAGATTTATTTTAACAGCTGTTCACTACCTGATTGGAATTACAGAACTTGTCAAAAGGTCAAGGAGAAAGAGCTAAACAGCACATCTGTTCCATCACAGGACCATATTTCTAGGAAGCTGAAAAAACAAAACGTTCTATTGTAGAAAATTCCCAACAGTAACTTTAAACGTGACTTAACTGTAATGTAAAGAAGGAATCTGCCCTCTTCCTTAACATTCCTTTTCCTAGGAATGTGGTCATAGAGTAAAGCCATTGTGTCCATTGGATAATTTTTGAAACCCTGGCAAAAAGCTGAAATGATTTTTTTATTTTACAAGCATTATTTTTTCTACTATTGAATTGTACATTAATCATTGGAAACTTACTCTCTGTTATGTGCTCTCTGATTGAAAAACAATGACCAATAATCCCGAGTTCTCATCTGTTTTATTGTCATTTGAAATGCCTTCCATTGTTTTTTTTTTATTCTTAGCTCTTTTCCAACTAAATTTCATTAACTGAAATCATCATCTTTCTAAACCAAGAAGGCATCCTGACTTCTGCAAAGCCAAACTAACTACGCATTCCTCTTTGTAAGCTGTCAGACCTAATCCTTAGTGCCCCTGCTGTTACCGTCTTCATTCCTCACCAACAACTGTGCGTGCATGTGCTATGAGAAGAGACAGCTGGGTGAAGTGTCACATTTGACAAATATTCTCAATGGTGCAGTGTCAGCCTGGGGAGACACAACAAATGGCATTCCATAGGAGTTACTTCTTGGGCCAGTTAACATTTTAATCAGTGGCTTGGATACTAGAATAGAAAATACGCTTAGAATGTCTGTAATGAACACTAATTAATGCTCATGATGGGAATAGACCCAATTCCTCAGCTGCTCTCTCTACCTCGTAATCTTTCTGTTGTTTGGAGAAGCTGTGGATGGCTTTATAGGAAGAAATGGAAATTTCAGCCACGATCGACTTTGCCACCTCAATTGAGTGAGTCATATTAAAGCAGGGCAAGGCCTCCTAGCAGACTACCTACCTTCTAGACTGACCTCTTTATCTTCTCTTTGCTTTCATGGGACTAAATCATCTCAGTGGTTTGCTGTCTCTCATGCCTGATCACCACTGCCTGCAACAGCCTGTGTTTTCAATACCCACCCCCGTCCCCCGCCCCCAGTTATAGTTTCTGAAACATGGGACCATAGAACTTCATTTGTGGTTTTTCAGGATTTAACTGCAAACATACAAAGAAATAGAGAGTATTTTTAAAATTCCAAATAATAGGGATGATTACAAGCTAGAAAAGTTCTTAAAAGTAATACTAATAATGGGTTTTCGGGTCTAGTCTCTATTAAAATGCAAATGGAGTTAAGTCTGTGTAAGAATCCCCACACAGAGTCATTCACTTTCTCTCAGTCTGAAAGTGAAGCCTGCCAAGTCCAGAGTCTAGACCGAGCTCTTCAGGATCCAAGCTCAGTAGATTCTCACTGGCCTAATGAGATTGCTGTATCTTTTTGGTTAGGTTTCCTGGTCTTCTCTGTGTATCTTTTAACTCTTTTTCTCCGAATCTCAAGCCTATTATCCTTCCATTAGAATTACTCTTGACTCCTCTGGGTCCTTTACTTCTTCCTGGAAACTTAGAATGACCATCAAGGAGCCCTTCTCCAAACTTGAAGAAGTTCTGTACTAACCTAAATATTACTCATTTTTGCCTTTTAAAATCCCTACCTTCTCTCTCTTATTTTATTTTTTTTCAAAGATTTATTTATTTTTTTAGAGAGAGGAGAAGGGAGGGAGAGAAACATCAATGTGTGGTTGCCTCTCACACACCCCCTACTGGGGACCTGGGCCACAACCCAGGCATGTGCCCTGACTGGGAATCAAACTGACAACCCTTTGGTTTGCAGGCCAGTGCTCAGTCCATGAGCCACACCAGCCAGGACTCAATATTTATTTTGTATTACTTATTTATTAGATAGTCATGGAGCTTCATTGTTTCAGCTTCTTATGATGCTCTGAAGATGCTCATAAGCTTAATTTCCTGTTGCGCATGAGATCTCAGTCAGGTTGTTCCACCAAGCTGTTACCCTCTCTGTTACTTCTGGTCTCATCAGTCTGCAGAAAGCAACATCTGATCCTAGCTTGTTTTTAAAGGATCTTGTTGTTTTTTTTTATCCTCATCTGAGGATATGTTGATTGATTTTTAGAGAGAGAGAATGGTGGGGAGGAAAAGAGAGAGAGACAGAGAGAAAGAAATTCTCCCGGTTCAGGACACATACCTAGGTTGCAGATTCAATCCCCCTGCAGGGCACATACAGGCAGCATCTGATTAAAAAGTCCTACTTTAACAGGCCCAGGTAGTAACATGTTTTACTTTTATTTCATTGTATTATTTTTGTAATTGTGGGAAATCTCAAATATGCAGAAACTGCACCTTTATGAAGTACCTGAAATACCTTAATTTCAAATTACAGTTGATCCTTAAACAACACGGGAGTTAAGGGTACCTACTCCCCAGCAGCAAAAGATCTGCGTATGACTTTTGACTCCCTAAAAACTTTATTTATGGCTTACTGTTGATCAAAAACCTTATGATTACATGTCTATTAAAGTATATATGTTATATATATATAACATACTGCATTCTTACAATAAAGCAATCTAGAGAAAATGTTAAGAAAATTGTAGGAAAGAGAAAATACATTTACAGTATTTTTTTTGGAAAACAAAAACAAAAACGTGCACTTACATGGAGCCATGCAATTCAAATGTGTGTTGTTTAAGGATGAACTGTATTAAGATTCTTCCACTGTTCTTTCTTGAGTATGTCTATGTCCCCAATTTTTTTCTTACGTCCCTCTCTTTTCTCTAGAAAGTTACTTTCCAGAACCTTAAGATTATTTAAAAAACATCAGACATGGTAAACGTTACTGGTACTTACAAATACCCAATTCTTCTTTCCATTCCTGTGTAGGAGAGACTGTACTTCCCCACCTCTGTTAGGTAGGCAGGACCAGCAGACCCAGCTCGTGCCAATGCATGTGCACGTGTGACGTGGAAACTTCAAGCTGAGGCAACGGAGGGCCTACATTTCTCTACCATGTCCTTTCTCCTACCAACACATCCGGCTATGCTCAGAATGGAGGATCCCGTTAGCCTTTTCTTATAGGACACAATTATACGAAACAGAACTGCTGTTCTGTTGACTCATATTGTGCATTTAGTGTGAGGAGAAAAATCAACTTTTGCTGCATTAAGTATCTGACATTTCAAGGTTAATTGGTTACTGAGGAATATAACCTAGTTTATCTTGATTAGTAAGGCCACCATGTCATGAACAGGCTCTAACATAACAGGAATTATTTCCATTGGCAGAAGAGGGGCAGGATTCCCCAGAATGTAACAAAATGATAAAGCTATTTTCATCCTCATAAACTGTGGAAATTATCTTTTTATAGGCAAGATAGCATTTGATTTATTAAACTTGGACTAGTGTAGGGACTTTATTTTTAGCACCTCCCTGTTCAATTACTTGTGTTTTTTTTTTTTTTTTCTGTTTGAAAATTACATTTCTTTTCATAGCACTGTTTTCTGGGACACTATTGTTTTATTTCTACCTTGTATGTCTAAAACTTGATACCTAAGGAGGCAATTGAATATTTGAAACTCTAAGAACAGCTAAGCCCAACTGATACACCTACAAAGGGCCCCAGTGCCACGGATCCCGTGCGTCTGGAATCTGTCTGTGCTTTGCCTCCCAAACCTGTTGTGACTGCCTTGCTTGTTCTTCACTCTGTAGGCTTTTCTTGATGTCTGCTCTCTGGCCTGAGACCTAATGTTTCGACTCTACTTGCTTCCCACACCCTCATCTGGGACCTGGGCATCAATCCCCTTTTGTTCTTCAGCCCAAATCTTGTTTCTCCTCCCCCATTCCCACACTTAATCTCAGCTCATGGCCTATAGGGTCTGCAGAGCCCATGCTCCCCACATTCCTAGGAAGAAAGGTCAGCCATAGGAGGTCAAGAAAAGTATAAAGCTCAGGTATCTGGTAATCGAAATTATTTTTGTGTGTGATTTCAGGAAATCAACCTCATTGCTTCAAACGTTTTCATGGTCTTAATTATTTCTAGACTCACTTGCTGTCCTGCACTTCTTAATGACATTATAATCCATCAACATGTAAATGTGTTGATATCCTGATGATGAGACAGAAAAGACAGAAGGGTTAGGCTGAAAAGTGTTTTACAAAGAAGGACTGTTTTCTTATTTTCCAGATAGGTCAGGGAGCCACAGCTGGAAAGGGAATCTGGGTTTTTATACAAACCTTGTGCTTTCACTTTTTCTTGGAAGCCGTGCTCTGGATACTGTGAATGACTGAGAGACTGCAGCACCCTGGGCTGAGCTTCTGCGCAAGGTACCGCTTCAACACTAGAGCGGAGAACATCTTGTACACACCTCAAACACTAGTTAGCTTATTTAAACCACTCTGTAATTCCTATACACAAAAAAGAAACTCTAGCCACAAAACACGGTTCAGCATTTCTTTCAGATCCACTTCCATCAGTATAATTTTATTGAATTCTCTCATTTTGTGAGCTCACGTGATTATGACTGCCAATATTACAATAAGAAGGGAAAAAATAAATTTTTCAAAGTAATTTCCCTGAATGTGTAATTAGACACCTGTTCTCTCTTCTTCCCTGCCTCAAGTGTTCCCCAAGAATTGAAAGAAAAATCAAGGATAGTTATTATTTATTTTTTATCTATAATTATTAATTACAAATTCTTGATGTTTACTATTTTTCCTCCCTCTGGTTATACAAAACCAATGATGACTTCTAGCAAAGTCTCCTGATGATTTCAAGGATGTTTATCAATAGGTTTTCATTTCTTTTACATTAAATAACTTCCTCAATTAAGGAATAAATTAGTATGCAAAGCACAACTGTTTAATGTGATTCAGATCACATCCGGATCTTGCTATAGATGGGGACATTGTCAAGGTTGTGAAGGGGGAGTCTTCTCTTGAGAGCTACCTAGTGACTCCCCTCTTCTCCTTCCATCCTTGTCTTTTCTAGCTCCTCTTCCTTGTTTTCCCTTGTGCTCTCTGGTTGGCATTGATTTGTTGACTCTGGGAAGGCAGTTGTTATCGCCCTGGTATTTGTTTGAAACCATAATGCACCTTAAACTTTTATTTCAACATAGCAGGTTAAATTGGGATTGCATTACCTATTAAATTGTTTGGTACAATTTAAAATTGTACCAAACCAGACCAAAAAATTTTAGACCTTAAAACTCAACCTTAAAAAGAAGGGATAAGTTTAAAATTATGTTATAATAATAAGGTCAATAACTTAGTAATTTCATTTATTCTCTCCTTCTTTCGTATACAATCTGTGACTATACCTATTTTTGTTTCAGTTGCCTAGACTTTTCAAAATATTGATTGGAGTACTATAGGGACAAAACGGACTTCCCCAAAACAAGAAGGTGTCTTTGTGTCCTCAAATCTATTGGTATATCCCAATGAGATGATATAGTTTTAGGAACTATTTTGAATAATTTTACCCATTTAGGGAATTCTAGTAGTGAATACAAAAAAATTAGCAAAGTCCATATATTCTCTCTTCTCCCTACCAAACACTAAAGTATCTTTCTTTTCTATTCAAGACATATACACAAAATTTAATTGGGAATGACATCTCACACTGTGACATAAACTACATCTAGTTTGTTCAATAATCCCTATGTATATTAACTACAATTAAAAGACAAATGTAAACAGTGGAAGCAAGAAATATATCCATATCTTCATTCTGGATCCTCAGCATGCAGCACGTTGTTCAGAAAATGGCAAGCACTGAGTAGATATTTATGAACTTAAAAATTATTGATCATACACTATGGGTATCTGAGGTAGTTCTGGTTTAACTACCAATCCCTCCTCATTGAGTTCTTCAGTTCAAAATGTTTCTAGAAAGTCAAGGAAGTAACTGTGATACTCATCTCTGGGTCATCTCTCCTGTGGTGCTGGTTCTGCATGATTATACTGGTTCTTCGTGGTCCACTTGTCTATTTTTGTGTTCATTTCAGGTCCCTGGCACAGCCTGAGAAAGGCTGCATTTTTCTAGGTGGGGTGTTTTTGTGTATTACTCCTGCTCCAGCTGCGGAAAGGAACCTCTCATCTGTGTTGCAATAGCTCAGTCTCTGGGCCTGCGTTGAATTCTTCCTCATCCATGTTCCCCCTCTCTCGTGCTCTTCCTCCTGTCTCTCCCCTGGATAGTTTCCTGCCAGCATAGATTTGATATTTATACACAATCAAGACATTCTCATGTTAAGAACAAACAACAAAAGTCAATAAACTGCCTTGACGTTTATACCTTTTTAGACAAGACCTGTTCCTCCCTTTCTTGGCCAGGTCACTTGAAGTACAAGTCTGTCTGGAATGTTGCTATTTCCTTTTCCCTGCTCTCGCTTCCACCCATGATAACATCTCTTCTGCCTGCAACATTTCACAAAATAATGTTTCCTAAGGCCTTAACTCTTAAGATGATCGAGTGTGATATGGAAAGAAAATTCTATAGTTTCTAATTATTTTTTAAGTTAAAGGCCCTATTCTCATTGACACTGGACTCTCACTCGGTCCACATATCAGAAGGTCGCATGTGAAGTGAAATAATGGATCCTGAGGGAAGAGTGAGAGCCGGTGTGAGGTTTCTGTGTATCAACTGATTCGTATGTATTGCGGTTTTGAGTTGTAAGTACGACACCTCTGTTCCTTGTATGAGCACTCGATCGGGCTTCTTATAAAGTAGATACAGTAACATTCTAACAGGATCTAACAAGAAGTAGGTGGAAAAAAGTTGAAACCAAAATCTGTTTAAAAATATTTATTTACATCAACTACCATAAAGATGTGTATTCTCAGTGCTTTGAAATAATAGTTCATAATATTAGTGAAAATTTAATAGCCATTAATATTAGGGCCTTTAAAATATATTAATTCACCTTTTATTCACATTAAATTTTTTAATATTATGTAATGGACACAATCCATCGGTGCAGTAGAATATGCATATACTCTATAAATAAATAATTATACATATATGGTTGGTATGTGCTCAAATGGTTTTCATTCTTGGAGTATGCAATCAGAAAAGTTTGGAGATTACTGATTATATTGCTTCACCTGTTTATGGTAGATGGTTCACCATAAGGAAATAGAAGTATTTTCACATCAGTTAATTTTGGTAAATGAAGCAACCTATATTTCTCACGGGATAGTCACAAGGTGCATTAGCACCCTAAGTGTTGGGAATGTCCTGCAGTGAACCTCTTTTCCATTTTAACTGGGTTTATAAAGCAAGTCTCAAACTTATTTAAGAAACAATCATTTTCATTGCTGTTGTTCTTTTTGTTTTCTTTTTCTTCTTCTGTCCTTTGCTAAGTTTTGGTGGCACCACCCTTAACTCGTTGTAGATTAGGGTTTCACATACTAATTTGGGAAATGCTGATTGCTAACTCCAATCTGGGTGGGATCCAAAAACCCAGCATTTATTTACTAAAAAATGTTTAAACTTCAATCACCTTCAAAGTACTCTCCATTTGATGCAATTCACCTACCAAGATGTTTTTTCCACTGCCCCAAACAGTTTTTGAACTCATTGATTTTGTGCTTCTGCCATTTTTGTTTCGCCTCTTCCACGTTGGCAAAACGTTTCCCTCTGAGGACTTTTTTCATCCAGGGAAACAAACAGAAAAAATTGCTGGAGGCGAGATAGGCTGAATAGGGAGGGTGGGGCACAGGAGTCAGGCCATTTTTGGTCAAAAACTGCTGAACGCTCAGCGCAGTGTGGGCAGGTGCGCTTGTAAGTTACCCACCGTGAAATGGGCAAACACACTGAAAGAGTCTTCAAACAAGACTCACTGCAGCCCATTGGAGGCCCTCACAACAATGCGGGCTGCTACACGGACCCAGCTGGGCTCCCAGAGCACTCACCTGGCCGGGGAACCTGTACTGAGAGAGGCCTGCCTCCTAGAAGTTAATTCCCCTTCTGGGGGCTCCCCTCTCCCTGTATTTGAATAATATCTACTGTGAAGTGAGAAAAGAAGATTCATTCCAAAAGCATATGAATAGTATGATTTTATTTTAAAAAGTATACATACATAAAAAGATTTGAGCTGAATGCACACTCAGATGTAAGCAGAAATAGATGGCGGTTTACCGACGACCCCTTTGCTGTTTTGCCCAGCACAGCTGTACTTTCTTCCTGTGTCTCACACTCTCTGTGTCACTTTGGGGGAATTATTTAAACTCTGTGCTGTAGCTTTCTCAACTGTAAAACAGAGGTTTTCAATGTTTTACTTGGAGTAAGCTATTTGTGTGAATATTTTTATACTTGGCAACTCTAAAAATATTAGTCTAAATAACTTAAATATAATACAGTCTTACAGGATCTAATACGAAGTTACTGTGAACTAAGTTTAAGGGTAATGAAAGTGGCTCATTTAGATGATTTAAAACATTTTTACACAAACCCCCACAATTCATATACGTTAAAGTTGAAATAAAACTTACTGTGCCATTCAGACCCACGGTCCCTCTGGTCTACGGTGCCCCGACCTGGCACCGCAGTGTGCCGGGCAGTCGCACTGTGGCTGTGCTGGTCGTGGCCCTTGGTGGTGACATTGAATGCCGAGAACATGGCCTGAATATCTATTTTTCCTTAAGGATCCATTATTAATCATTATAGTCTACTTTTTTCTCTTATTTTCTTTATCTACTGTTTAATTATGGCAAGTCTTATTTTAAGATATTTACTCTGTACTATCTCTTAGAGGTATGGAGATTCCATGCATTTCTTACATGATAAGTTAGAAAATAATTATTTTTATTTATTTATGTCTTACTCAAGTTTTGTGGTTTGTGTATCCAGTAGGACAAGTGGTCAGGGATTTTGTTGCTGCATTGATTAAGGGGCACGTCAGTGAAGAACCCTAGAGCATCCTGTGGGTACAATGCAAGAATGAGTCCGTCTCAGGAGAATCTTTTTGGAGTAAGAAGGAATCAGATTGTCTAGTACTCACTTCGGGAGTGGTCTGCACTTTCAGGACCTGAAACACTGCTTTGCCTTTTCAGCCTGTGCGCAGCGAGAGGGTGCCTAATAATATGGACAAAAACGAGAATAAACACTGTAATGCAACCTTTAATTTTCTTTATGTGTTTACATGCTTTCTGTGTTGCTAAATATACACTGTTCTTTTCATAACCACTAAATGTAAAATCTCTTTCCCCTAAAGTAAGTTTAAAAAAAAGAGAGAGACGTTATGAGTTCAGAATCATGTTTTCTAGTCTCGTTTCTTATGCTGGAAGGGACAGCATTAAAATGAGCACCCTCTTCTGAAACACTCATCTTTGGTTCATCCTTTAAATCAGAGTTTTCCAACCTCAATACTATTGACACTGGAACTGGATAATTCCTTTCTGGGGGGAGCTGCCTTGTGCATTGTTAGCAGCATCTCTGGCCTCTGCTCACTAAGTGGCAGCAGCAAGCCCTCTCTGCTCCAACTGCAAGGACCAAAAATGTCTGCAGATATGGTCATGTGTCCCCTGGGGAGAGGGACAGACATATCCCCAGCTGAGAAGCGCTGCTTTAAATATTGAAATGTTTTCTTTCTGTTGATACATTTGGATGTATAACAGATAAAAAATTTGAAAAATATGTAGGAGGGGGTCTCTAACAGAAGCACATATTTTTTTGTGTGTTTCAAGTACTGTAGAAAGGAATTTAAACAATTTTCTTGTAATATGTAACTCTAATCCTAGAGGCCTGAGAAAAGAGTCTAGGTGTAGGTAAAGCATCCATACACCTAGAACTTCATACCAAATGGGATTACCAGCATCACAAGACATATTTTTTAATGCTTCCCTAAGTAGACTAATTATTGGCCTCAGTCATTCTATGCATGAGGACAGTACCAGTTGGCCTGGATCGTGTTGTGCCTGGGACCGAGTGTTTTTCGGGGCTGTCATTATGCACACGGCTTTTATGTGCTCTATAGGTGTCTTAGTTCAGGATTCCATGATAAATCTAACATAGACTGGGTAGCCTAAAACCAGGAAATTAATGTCTCACAGTTCTGGAGACTGCGAAGTTCAAAATTAAAACACAGGCAGATTTGGTTCCTGGTGAAAGCCTTCTTCCTGGTTCTGTCCACACATGGGGTGGGAGAGAGAGAGGGAGGGAAGGAGGGAGGGAAGGAGAACAAAGCCCTGTTTCTACTCTTCCTCTAAGGGCGCTGGTCCTGTCTGGAGCGCTCCACCCTCCGGGCCTGATCACCTCCCAAAGGCTGCGCCTCTAAATACCATCACACTGGGTTTTAGGGCTTCAACACGTGAATTTCAAAGGGCACAAATATTTAATCCATAACAGTAGAGGGATTTTATTATAGAAAAAAGTTGAAAGGCTGACATTTTCTGTCCAAACCCTTGTAAAAAGTAAGAATGAAAAATAAAAATGTTAAAAGTAAGATTAATCTCACATACAACTTGGAAAATAGAAGTATATGAAATTAACTAGGTCTCATTGGAATCTCCTCATTTTACCTTGATGGAATTAAAGTGTTCACTAGAGCCAGGTAAGTAAAACTGTGAAGAATTTTAGTACTGTTTTTCTATCACAGGAAAATCCCTTCAATTAGATACATCAGCTATATATGAGGAGAATATTAAATAGAAAAGTGACATCAGGCCTTGAGATAAATGTCTCAAATATAATGACTGATTTTTAAAAATAAGAATTTTAGTGGTTCATTGGTGACTTCATGGAAAGCTCAGTCTATTAAAACCCTGCGTGACACTAACCCCCTTATCTAAATTCAAAATCAGAGAGAGAGGAAACATGTCAACTAATCTTTTCTAAAACATCATGTAAAAGTTAAGACTGATGATTCTTGTTTGTTTCTTTTAAAGAAGGGTTTTCAATCTCCACCCAATTGGCATTTGGGCTGAATAAATCTTTGTGGTAAGGGATT
>VMDR010015364.1:0-22389 GCA_007922815.1 Macrotus californicus | reverse complement strand
AAAGAGGGTGGGTAATGGCTTCCTGGGAGCTTTCCCTACGTACACTAACTCAGAAAATTATTTTTCTTCTGTGATTTCTAAGGACATTTTTGTGTATAATATTTTCCCTTTTGCATGCTACATCATTCATCTCTGTTCAATGATATACACTTTTCCAGGACCTACAATTAAAATACACACTTAGAAAGTGATTGAAATAGATTAATAATGTGTGAATAAAAATTAAATTTATTGAGGTGTGCTTATTACAAAAGGGTCCTAAACAGCTGCTTTGATGGCTGATTCATCCAAATTTCTACATTTCTGCACACATAGAATGTCAACTCTCCTCTTGGTATACCTTGTATTGGGATTGCAAAGAAGACAGAAAATGACTATATAAAGGTTTGCATATTCACAAGATTTATGTTTTAAAATAACTCCCTCACCAACTGTTTGCATTGAAATTTCAGTTTGGGGTTTGCAAGTCATGGAAGTCTTGTTTTCCAGTTCACTTATCGTGCTAAAGATTTCTGATAGTGCTCTGGAACGGAATACGTCTTCAAACTTTTCAGATTCCTAACTTAATTTAACTGTTTGAAGAAGGGAAGAAAAGGAGATTGCTCAATTAAGGGAGGTGGCATCAGTGTTCTTTATATTTTTTTCAAGTGAGCAAAGGCTGGTTGTGAGGGGCTAGAGGATTATTTGATATTCAGCTTGGTGTGATGTCACACAGTGAGTAGCGTGGGCAAATCTAAACTTAGGTACCTTTCTTATGTCAAACTATTAAGGGCCATTCACACTTTGTAACTTATTTTTCAGAAATTGTTAGTTACTTCCTTAATGTCTATCGCTTTTATCATTTCTTAAGGATAAAGTAAGGACTCCTTTCCAAACATGATACCAGAACCGATATTAAATAAGGCTCATAATGTGTCACTCTTGGGGACATTATAATGATCTGGCATATAAGCACGTACATTTTTGTGTCATTGAGGAAGTCTCAATGGGAATAATTAGTAGAAAAATTATTCTGCGTTAGTGAGAACATTTTTTTCCTTTCTTTCAGTTGAGGACACTTTTTTCTCTGATTAATAATTCTCTCTGAACGAAATATTTTCTAATGAAATCATGCTTTTTTCTTCTCATGTTTTTAACCCCAGACAACTAAGAGACAGGGATTATGCTGACTGGATTGCAGGGTCTCTTATATGCTTAAACTGTTGTGAATGACAATATAGACTTTTTCTATTGTCGTGCTCAGGAACTATTCTCAGTCCTGCTAAAATATGGCTCATTTTAACACACTCGAAGCTTTACATTTGTTAACTGTCCCAGTCCTCATTTTTCTGCAGGTGTTGCTGTTGTTGTTGCACAATAAGTTTGAGGACTCTCTTTGTCACTTGCTTGATTAAAATAATGAAAAACATACAGTGAAAAGAACATTCCAGTACAATTCGCTCATTAGCATAGCTTCCTTTCATGGGTATCATTCTTTCAGGAGCTTCACAAAGAATATTAGTCTGTGTGTTCTCAGAGGTGATTTACGTAACTCATTAAAGATATGGAAATTATTTTTGAAACTAAATTAAATTTAGGAGTGGTGATAAATCCTACGTATGATTTCAAAGAGTACACATATCATGTGAAGTAAAGCTCTTCAATAAATATAGAAAAACGAGCCTGTATTTTCTAAGACAGATACAGCTTTGACTGTTTTCCATGATGTTTTCTAAATTTGGATTCAGAAAATATGATCATCTTATTTGCAAAAGAGAATGTGGAAGAGCACGTGAGAAGTTTAGTTAGTGGGCTTATTCTACTACCCATTGGCTCTGCACTTTGACATAGGTCAGTTGAAAGCCGATCTAGTTATTCTTGTGTTTGCACCATTCAGTGTCTGCTCTTACTCTGAAAAGAACAGAGATAGCTCAAAGGTTCACCAAGTCCTATGTCCATCTGTGCTTTTTCTGTTGCTAGGTACGTTGTCACACCCTTATGACAGCAGTCACGTTGAACTTTAAATCCCTCCAATGCCATGATCTCTGTGGTCTTCAGGTGTCCCTGTGCTGAACACACTTGCATTTCCTGATCTCACTTGACCAGCTCCCAATCATCTTACCTTTGAATCAGCCAGTGTTTTCCAAGAGGAACTAGAATCTGCACTGAAGAGGTCTTTTCTGCTTGCTCTCCTTAGACTATCCTTGCTCAGCTGGAGACCGTGTCACGTTGCAGTGCATTTTCCTGTTCCCCAAACAAACTCCTTTTGCTTCACTGGAAGCAGTGAAAGCAAGCACGGTGTTTAACTGGTAGACATCACACTCTTACACCTAGGATGGTGTGTAACACAATGACACAACAACAGCAACAACAACAACCACCACCACCACCCATAATATTATTGGTTGCCTGAAAGAATGAGTGAGCAGAGAAAAGAGCCATTGAATTTAAACGTTAACTTCAGTGCCCTCCTTTTAAGTACTTGGTTAAAGTCTGTTGGGACAGAGTCAGCTAGTTGGCTATCACCAAGTCCTTTTTCTTTTCTCATTCTTGACTTTGTTTTTAGGAACACAACTCTAATATTCTTCAGGGGTAAAATGTGCCCCTCCCCCCCGCATGGTCAAGAGATTATGTTCTGATTGATGTGATATCAGCAGAAATGTTTCATGAGATTTCTGTGGAGGTTAAAGATGAATGGTGCTGACTCAAGTGGGAACAGATTTCTTTGCCTCTACTGTTTCCCGTCTACTATGGGTCCTCACAGGAGGAATGACTGGTGTTGCCCTGGCCAGGTGGCTCAGCTGGTGGGGCTGTCATCCCATACACCAAAAGGTTACAGGTTTGATTCCCAGTCAGGGCACATACCTAGGTTGTGAGTTAGATCTCTGGTCGGGGCACGTACGGGAGGCAATCGATTGATGTTCTGTCTCACATCAATATTTCTCTCTGTCCCGTTTTCTCTCTCTCAAATGAATAAACATACCCTTAAGTGAGGATTTTTAAAAAAGGAAAAGAAGGAATAACTGGTATTAATGATTGGAAATCTGGCATTCAATCTTGAACCACGTAGTGACTTTGAAAATAGACTTAAAGCACTAGAATGTCAGAGCAGAAAAATGGCCCAGCCTCAGTGTCTGGAATCACAGTGAAGCCAGCGAACCAGCCCTGGACTGACTATGTTCAGACTCATTTTACAAGAGAGGCAAACAGACTTCTATTTTGCTTCAGCTAATATTATTTGTCATTGTTCAATTTTATGCCACTGAGACTTCATCTGAACTTTTATTATTGGAAAAATGTATACATTTATTGAAACAAATATTATGAAAGTTTTTAATGCAATGCTATTAAATATTATATTATTATATTATGCAAATGGAAAGACAGACAGGGAGACATTTTTTCTTTTGTTTTTCTGAAGAGTGAACAGTCAAGCAACTTAATGAGAGAGAAGAGTAAGTCTTACTTAGCAAAGCAAAGCATATAGAACAAGGACCATGGACCTCATCTTTGAGGAGGTTCAAATTACTCCACACCCCTAACCTTACCAAGATGTTGCCAAAATACATTTTTGAAAATGTTTGTCTTAAAAGATAATAGGTCGGTGTGATCTTTGTAGAATTATGTCCTGTGTACACACAGACCAGGCTTCTTTGGGGGTGATGGTCCTGGAGCACATGAGAGGAACCCTAAAAAAGTATGAAGGGCTGATGCTCAAACTATTGAAGCCTCATGCATGCCAGTTAATAGATTATTGTTTTAAATATGCAAAGTGCATATTTCTGTTAATTCTCTAAAACACTTGTTGATATATATTTGGCTCTTTGTATGAACATTTTTGTCCTTGATTTCAAAGGCTCTCCTTTCACAATAAGTTAAAAGAAAATATGCCTAAATTACCCAAGATTATTAAGTTCCGGAGATCCACTGTGTAACATCGTGCCTATAGTTAACACTACTAACTGGTACATAAAAATTTGTTAAGTGGTTAGATCTCGTGTTAAATGTTCTTAGCACGATGTTAAAAATATAAAAATATACATTTTCTAGTGGATTCTTGCATTTTTATGTCAAATTAGTAGAACATAAAGTAGCTGCCTTGATTTGATTTACATGCAACTTGGACTTAAGTTTTTATTGATACATTTAAGTTTAAATTATGTCCTTCTATTTTTCTTTGAATATGTTAAAATACACACACACCAGAAATTGCCACCATGGACCATTCCCCTAGAGTGTTCCTCCAAAGCAGAATAGGTATCTTAATAATATTTATATTTTGGGCAATAAGTACAATGCCCAGCTTCCTGTGGTATTAAAAATTGCTGACTTGCTAGTGCAGTACTTAAGAAAATAATTTTCTTAGAAATTTGTTACAATGGATTAAGCTCTAAGTTGATATCTTGTTTCTGATGGTTCAGGCTTTTCCAAGGAAATCCTCATGGATTTTCCCTCACCTCTCAAATTATCATCCTTCGTCAGGATTGATTAAGCATCTCTTGTAGCTCTGCTTCCATGTACGCACTGTGTGAAGCAAGTTCAATAAGCACAGTTCCTTCTCTTACAGACCCTTCCCCCTAAGAGACATGCCAGTGGTCAGCTCTTAAAGGATGCAGGGCAGCACACTGGTGTCTCATTTTTCATCCTAGAGAAAGGATTATTTGTGAAGCTGAAGAGGGACAATGGCAGAGATCGAGTGGGGGATTCACGGCTTCCCTGCCTGTGGCTCTTTATACGGCTCTGACTGCCAAAGTAAATATCGCAGCGAAGAGCCAGAGTGTAGAGTGTTTTTGTTTGCTTTGAAAAGAGAACTTCAACTCGGTGTCAAACTCAGAAATTTGCGATAGAGCTCTGAGAGCGGCTGAGCACAGAGAGTATTAGCTAAAGACGTGACGTCATTTGGTCTCTTTGTGGGCACTTTATGATGAGAGTATGCTTGGGGAATTTGCTTACATCTGTTTCAATGAAAACATCTGTGTGCAGCCCTGGCTGGTGTGGCTAAGTTGGGTGGAGCGTCATCCCATACACCGAAAGGGTGGGGGTCCAATTCCCAGTCAGGGCACATACCAGGGCAGGTTTGATCCCCCCTCGGGGTGGGTGTGGGAGGCAACCAATCCGTGTTTCTCTCACATCAATGTTTCTCTCTCTGTCTCTCTCCCTCCCTCTGCCTCTCTCTCTCCCCACTCCCTCTTAACCAATAAACAAAGTTAAAAATTTTTGAAAAATCCTGTATGTGGATAGGAATAAACATAGCTATGGATAGATAAATTAACATGCCCTTCATAGTACTTTTGTAAGAAGTCGAACATCATGAAAATCTGAACAATGCAAAATAATTTAAAGACAACAATGATTTTAATGATGATAGTAATTACAGTATTTCCACTGCTTTCAGCTGACATTTGGGTACATACTATCTGAAACACTTCGTAACTATTGTATAAGTATAATCTTCACAGTAATGCAAGAAACGTAGTTAAAAGTCTTCAAGAGAGTGTCACTACAAAAAGCACCCTACCATTCTTCTCTAGATATATACATTTTTTTTTCCCCACTAAAAACACTCAATTAGGCACAGGTTTGTGATGGTGATGGATGTGACGCTGTCCTGAATTTGTCTTCCCTGTCTGTAGGCGATTTATACCACCCCATCCCAGTTTTGTTTTGTCCTTTGCAGATGACTTGTTTTCTGAGGAGCAAATAAAATACAAAATAAAAATTTCTCATACATTGAATAGAGTTACCTCTCTTGGTAGTGAACCATGAAAATTCAATACTTGAAGTTTTTACAAGCCCACTTAAAGTAAAAAAAATGACCGGAATACAGAAAGCAGTAATTAAGTTGTTGAGCACTTAAACAATAATTTCATTCTTCAATTTCTTGCAATAAGCTGGCTCCTTGTATCTCCCCTTCCAGGTAATCGGAACCTTGAGGTTAGCATCATTGTGCATGTTCTCCTTAGGTGCGTGTCATGCTCAGTAAACATGTGAAATAATATTATTCACCTGTTTTTCATCCGTTAATAGAATAGTGTAGTTTTCATTGGAAAACAAGCTCTTTCTGAAGGATAAATGGACAGAGAACAATGCAGCCTACACACCTAAGAATGAAAGGTGCTAAATTATAACACGTCAGGCTCTTTTTGCCAGTAGAATATGAGACTATTTACTGGTTAAAAACAAATATGAGAAACATGCCACAGTGATATATGTGTGTTGTTCACAGAACTCATTCAAAAGTACATGCTCGCCTCCAATAGGTGATGGATATAATGCTAACCTCTAGCGTAAAAATACTACTATGTGCCTAGTGATGAATGTCAGATACTTGAGTCATTCTTTAGATATATTATTTAATGTTTTTATAGACCAAGCAGTTTTAAGCATTTTTTGCATAATTATATTAATAATTCTAAATTCCTTGATATTTTTATATTTTTTAAACAGTTTCTGGATGAGGGCCCTATAAAGATCTTACTAAAGGCGAACCAAAGACACCAGGATAGTGACCAAATTGAACAGATACGACATTCGCTTTGCCTTATATAATATATGAACATTTTACAACAAGGTTGATCTTACATGAAGTAGAGTGTATTTTGTCCTTGTTACTCCAAAATACAGCTAACTTAAGATCCTAGATTCCTAATCTAATGATAGTAAAATAAAAAATTCTTTTATATGAATTTGGAATGATACCATAAACATAGAAATTAATGTTGAAGGGTTGAAACGCAAACATGTTGCTTTCCAGCGAACAGATATCCAATCATTAAAACAAATCCATCAGCGATATAAAAAAGTTTGTATAAACGAAAGCATTTCATTGGACTGCTTTCTCAGAAGTTTTAAAGTGGGTAATCTTTTTGAAAATTCAGGCAAATATATTTGACTATTTGGCAGATCTTGAACTGATCATAGATTGATGACAAAGCTGGCTATCACCTTTTCTCCTTTCCCTGCAGGTGACCTTGAATCTCCTCCCAAGAAAAGGTAGCACATAGTTCTCATCACCTGGGTCTTGGCTAGCTTTGTGATAGGTTCTGGTTGACAGATGTGTCGGGTGCCACGTGTAGGCCTGTGCTTCCTCTTACTCCCTGGGAACCCGATTGTTGCCATGTCAGTAAGTGAAGCTAGTCTACGGGATGAGTTGAGACAAGAAGTCCAGTTACCCCTGTTGCCCTAGCTGATTGCCCTCCAATCCACAGGCATGCAAGTGAAGCCGTTCAAGGTCAGTGAGTCCCTAGCTGACTGGCCACTGACACATGACTCAGCCTGGCCCAAATCAAGCCTGATGACCCACAGATTCATGGGCAATAGTAAATACTACTCTTTAAGGCTATGGATTTTGATAGTGGCTTTTTTTTTTTTTTAAAGAACAAGAGCTAACTAATGCAGCATTTATATAAGGACTTGAACTCACTTAGAGGATGTCAAAGGCTGACTTACAAAGGAGTAGGATAGTAAATGAAAAATTGTGAGCCTCCATTACAAAGACTGCACCGTTTCCAACAATTGGTTTTTATTGTGTTACTACAAGTGTTCAAGCAATAAGCATTCTTCCCAGTCCACTAAGGGAAGAAGCCACTGAAGATGGCAGCTTAGCCCGAGTTCACATTCACCTCAGACCTGTGGAACTGGCTAAGGACGGCAAGGATCCTGATATTAACCCATGATTTTGCTCTTGGCTATAAAGAACAGAAAATATCGCTAAAAATCAGGTATCTTGTTACCTGGTTCCATTAGAGGCAGGCAGGCAGCTGCCCTTCTGAATTTTGGGCTCTCTCTCAGTGTTTATTGATTTCACTGGCAATCCAACAGGACGGAGAAGACTTTGAAAACTGCCTTAAACATCTAGGTAATGGAGTGAATTCAATGGGGCGCTGTCATAGGACAATGGGCCTCCTGCCCAGAGAAAAAGCATCAAAGTGAAGGAACACCATTTATCAACATATGAGTGTGGGAGCGAAGATGGGAAGTTTCAAGGGGAGGTATTTATCATGAGATATTGCTCTATTAAGCCGGCTTTATTTTGCTTATGGCAGTGATTGATGTGCCGGAGACGTAATCATTCTGTCAGGAAGATGTTAGCCCTACCAAGTGTCAACCACTCATTGTACTGTTAGTAAACACCTGCTCGCTGATCGACTCCCGAAAGGGAGACGTTCGAGCTTCTGTTCCTCAGAAACAGGCCCTCCGAAAGCAAGAAGAAAAGGCAGAAAGAGTGACAAACTTTTCAAGTGTCAAATGAACCACCTTACGTTAAATACAGCTTCCCATTGAAGAGAAGGAAAAAAAATCACATAAGGCAATAATTAAAAATCACACATTTTGCAACTCTTTTCGATAATTGACTTTTATCGTTATCTCTCCTGAGGAAGATAATGAATCTCAGGGAATGGTTGATGGCTGTAAAATTAAAATTTCTTTAAAAAAACCTGAATAATAGATTTTATATATTTTTTTTGACAAAGCTATTCTAATCTTGGACCTTATTCAAACTAAATTTCTTGAGTTGCTGACATTTAAAGAAAAAAAAAATCTTCACTTTGACATTTGGTTGAGTCTCCCATCACAGGGACCAGAATTTGACAAATGTCTCTTCAATTCAAAAATGTAATTACACGTATTTTAGGAGCACCCGTGGAGTGCCAGCCACTGTTTTGGGCACTGGGGACATAGAAGGAAACAAAATTGTTACCTAGTAGAATTTAACTTTATTTCTTCCTGAGTTTAAACAAACTGATAAACATTTACTGAGTCCCACTTATTAAGAGCCTACTGACCACACTCACGGGTTCCATTACTGGCTGTACTGGCAACTGTACTTCCAGGGCGTAAAGTCAGGGAAAAAAATGTGCCATTCAGTCAGATACATGCATGATGGTCATTTACGGCCTTGACATTTCCTAGCTGTGTGCTTTTGGGGGAGACACAGTGATTTTGATTCTCTTTACTTCATTATGAAAGTAGGGATTATCCCTTCGGTTACAAGATTATTGAGAGAATTAGGGTTACTTAATATATACTTTGTGACCAGGACAGTGACCGCCTGTCGTATGCGCTCAACAAATGGGAGTTATCAAGTCTTGAGGAAGAAGGTCCTTGAGTTTATTGTGTGTTTGTTTGGGGTCTTTTTGTTTTTTTAAAAACTTCCTGATGGAATTGTACTGTATGACTTGGCTATGTAGGTCATAGAAGATTGTGAGACTCATTCCATGGTGTGTGAGCCATATAGAAGGGAAAACAGTGGTTATAGAAAGATCTAGAACTGCTGAAGAAAAGCACTTCCAAGAGAAAGGAATCATCTCTGTGTCTCTGGCTCAGTCACGTGGTGCCGTTGGGCCCTGCGGCTTTCACTCCCTGTTCACACAGTGCAGGGCCTGGTCTCGGGTGGGGTCAGTAAGTCACTGGACTCGAGCACACGATTTAAGGGGGCGCCCAAACATTCAGCATTCAAGTAAATGATATTTCAATGCGGTATCTATTTTAAAATTAACCTCAATGTAAAAACATTCATGACCGTCACAATATCAACTTTTTAAAAACACAGGATCGGCATTAGCAAATGTGTGTGTTGCCTCAGGCCGTGAGCACACCGAGTAGCGTGTGTCGGTCTGCAGGTCCGTGGACTTGCACAAACTCCACGCAGTCCCTGCATCCAGCACTCAGTCCCAGAAACAACGTGGCTGCTGTCTCCAGTGCCTCCCCGTGTTCCTCCAGTCACTGGTCCCCTTTCTCAAGGGTCACCAGTACCATCCTGCCTTTTGACAACCTACATCGGTTTCACCTAGTTTTGTCATTTATATTATTAGAATCACAGTGTGTGTTCTATCTTTGTCTAGATTTTTTTGTTGAGCATTATGTGTGTGAAATGTATCCATATTTTCGTGCAGTTATAGAAGGTGCATTCTCATTCCTGTATAGCATTCCTCTGGGTGAATATAACACACTTTATTCATCTTACTGCTAATGGACATCCGTGCAGTTTCTTGTATATAATTTAAAAAATCAGGTTTCCTTTCCAGGACAGGAAAAACCCAGTTCTTAATGACTGTGTTTGTTCCCTGTACATCTTCTTCGCTGCTCACGTAAAACCCTTCATTTCTGACACTTCTGGTCACCAGATGCGAACGCGTGGAGTTCTTCCCCCATGCTGAGCAATTCCCTGCTGTACCAGCTGGGTGTCCATAGTTTAACTCAATTCTGACTCGGTCTACGTGGAATAGCGTCAGATCCCACAGGTCAAGGGCTCAGTGACTGCCCCACCAGCTTCCCCCCACCCCCACTTCAGGTGCCAGTGGCAAGCCCAGATTAGCAGCTGTGCTTCTGACCTACCAGCTGTAGATCAGAGATTGATTAATTTGCTAGAGCACCTGACAGAGTCCAGGGACACACTTTTACCAGTTTGAGAGGATGTGACAGAGGATACAGATGAACAGCCAGATGAACAGATACACAGGGCGAGACCTGGGAAACCTTGGGAGCAGGAGCTTCTGTCCCCGTGGAGTCAGTGCGTCACCCTCCTGGAGTGAGTGTTCACTTGTGTGGTCTAATGCCACCCTCGGGTGTAACGTCCCAGGCCTACCTAATTTCAGGGGTTCTTTACCGGTTCCACAACATGCAACAAACAGTGTTGGCTGAAGTGAGATAGTCTGTGCTTTCCACGTTGCTTGCTGCACGGAACAGACTGCTCCGTGAGAGGAAGCCTCCCCTTTCCCCATCCATGATTGCAGGGCTGTCCTGCTAGTGCAGCACCTCATCATCAGCCGCTCAGTCAACACCAGGAGATGAACCCCACTGTCGAATGTGGCCATCAAATTAGGTCAAGTCTCTGTTTTCCTGGTGTTTGCTTTCCACTGGGAAATATAATTGTCTTTTTATCATTTTTTAATTGCAGTTGTTTTTCAGGGAGAGAAAGTGTTTGTCAGAGCACAGAGAAGGATGTGAGCAGGTCTGAGGTAGAAGAAAAGATTTTCTTGGTGATGAGACATTTCAGATGAGGCTCAAGTGCCTAGTGGGAGCCTGGGGACACTTTTCTCCTATGAAGCATCCAGCTTCCTAAAGAGAGAGACACAGAGAGGGAAGGAGTTTGGCTTGTGTGAGATGGCCAGGGAGCTGATGCCCACCCGGAAGGGGCAGAGTGCCATGGGGGTGACAGTCCCAGGTTTAACCCTGCCTGGCCTTTAAGGCTCAGTTTTCTCAGCTACAAAATGGAGACATTTGTATATGACGTTTATATACAGGGTGACCGCCTGTATATCTGATGAAAGGTTGTCAGAGGCCAAAGGAACACTCAGTGTCAAAGCCTATGTGACTTTTAATGCCACATATGAATTGCTGGACAGTCACATTATATGAGGAGGCATGCTCCCCCCAAATAGACTTTATTTACGAAAAAATGTGTGTTTATTTTTATATGTTTAAACTTCAGTCACCTTCTACACCTATTGAGACGTTTTTTCTACTGCTCAAAACAGGTTTTGAACTGATGCCTTTTAGTGCTTCGGCCAATTTTTTGTTTCACCCCTTTCACATTGGCAAGACCCTCCCCTTGGAGGACTTTTTTCTTCTGGGGGAAACTAAAAAAAGTCACTTGGGGTGAGATCAGGGGAATAGGGAGGGCAGGGCATGGAGGTCATGCCATTTTTGACAAACAACTGCTGAGCGCTCTGCATGGTATGGGTACGTGCTCTCGTAAGTCACCCATGCTGAAATGGGCAAATGCATTGAAAGAGTCTGCAATGCCCTGGCTGGCGTGGCTCAGTGCATTGAGTGCTGACCTGTGAACCAAAGGGTTGCTGGTTCGATTCCCAGTCAGGCCACATGCCTAAGTTGCAGGCCAGGTCCCCAGAACAGGGCACATAAGAGGCAACCACACATTGATATTTCTCTCCCTCTCTCCCTTCCTTCCCCTCTCTGTAAAAATAAACAAAATCTTTTTTAAAAAAAAGTTTAAAAAAATTCACTGAAACCGAATGCAGCCTCTCACAACAACGCCAGCAGGTACACTGATTCAGATGGGTTCATAGAACACTCACCTAGTTGGGGAAGCCTGTTCTAGAGGGGGCCCTCCACCCAGAAGATAATTCCATTTTGGGGGGTCCCTCTTGTATAACGGCATGTACACATGCACAAGTGGCATAGAGAGAGGGAGGTTCAATGCAGCTATGCAAGTACGAAATGCCTTTCTGTGAAGCCCATACTCAGCTACATGGAAACAAACAAATTTTTCACAGAGGGGGACTCTGATAGGAGAAATCTTAACATTTATTCCACAACACACAAGCTGATCCTATAACAAGACTTTGAGCAGGGTTTATTTCAGACCCAATTTGAGCTATTGAGTACACAGCAATAAGAATGCCAGCATTCATTACATTTGGGGAGACAGATGGTCTGGACCAAGACTAGCAATTAATGTAAAATGTGCTCTTTGTTGGTGCTGACCGCAAAGGAAGATCTTTTTCGAAGTACCATGTTCTTAAAGTTTATTCTATTTTCAGACTAACGTTCCTTCATAAAGTATGTAAGGCACCTATAGGTAAAATTTTACCTATTGTATGACATTTATAGAAAGCGACTGTATTTGAATTGCTGTGTGTTTTTTAATTTTAAAGAATGTGAAATAAGATACTCATTTGAAATATTCTGATGTGCCATGACTCACATTTTTCATCTGGGTGAAAAGTGTAAAAGAAAATTGCTTTTCCAAAAATTACTGTATGTGGTCATTTCCTGCCTTCCTAGAATAGTCTTCTATTAAATTCTGTAGGTGTCACTGGTGGTAAGAGCTGCTCCGGGTTGTTTGCAGAAGAGAGAAAACCCTAAAGGTAGCCTTTATTTACAACACATAATTTTTTAGGTCCTGGCTGGTTGCAAACGTGGAAAACATTTTTATAGCTGAAAATGTTCTAAGCGATCTTTGCCAAATGTCCTATTATTCAAGTTATTCCTGCTGAGGGTCACACAAAGAGTGTCCCCTTACCCCCTGACCCAGGTCAGCGCTCTCACGGAAGAGAAGGCAAGTTTATCTGGAATGACAAGAGATGGATAGGAGGTAGGGCTAGAGCAATATCTTCGTATCCTGTATTTCACATTAGACCTCAAAAGCTAAGGTTCAGAGATTAAATAGTATTTTCTGAGCCAAAATGAGATGACAGATATATTTTATTGGGTGGTAGAAAAAAAGTGTTAGCATTTGCTTTTATATATTTGTCATCTTTTAAAATGTTTTGTTTTCTGCATCTTTTATTATATATAGAATATATTAGTGCAGAAGTCCTTATCTATTATATACAAGTAAATAGACATAAATTGATGATACATGCTAATATATTTTACTGATGAGGGCCTGATGAAAAAAGTTTAGAAATCCCAGATCTAGGCAAGGGTGAGTCGATTAGGCATGTTAAATCTGATACACTACTTTTAGAAAATAAGGAAGAAAAGAGGAGTCAAGCATTCTGGCGGAAGTTAGATGAAGATGTTCAATGGTTAGTGCAGACTGTTAATCCATTCGGTTCCGACAGTCACATCAAACTGGATGAAGGCACATCCTCCAAATCTTTTACATCCTCTGACCTGACTGCTTCATCTTTCATTTTATTGTGATACCCTTTTGAATGATCTGGACTAAAAGTATTTCCATTATTTCTTTTTCAACTAACTATTTGCTGAATAAGGAAGTTAATAGATTTCCTGGCCCCGACTCTATGTACTCCATGTAGAAATGTGTATGTGAGCTTTAGTATGTGTGTGTTTTCCTTTTTGGAGAAGCAGATGGGTGTGTCCAAAGATGTGTAGGTCTCTCTAGGCATGCAGGGGTGGATGGGGACACGTAATGTCAAACATAGTTGGCGTTTTCTAGGAAGGGGATGCTTTTGTTGAAGAGTTTCTAGTTGTATTAACTGGCTGTGCGTGGGCGGGGGTGGGGGGAGGTATATGAAGCTGACTTAACATTCGTTTTTTTTCAATACCCTAGTTCTTACAAGGTCCTAAGCAGAAAAAAAAGTTATAAATAGTATGCTTCAGAGTATTCCCATGAAAAGATGAATCGAGTCAATTCTACGGTTACTTTAGATTCTGTAAGAGAAAAGCATTGGTGGAAAATCATTGCTGTCATGGGGCAGAGCCCCAAAGACGTGCCTGTCTAATGCACGTAACTGTTGTCTGTCCATGGACTGTCCCCTAACAGGGAGGCAGCTACTGGTGCCCCTCTCACCCACAGTGATGGTCCCCCGGCCACCACCACCCCTCCAATTTCTCTGTTCTTCACCTCTTCATTGTAAGACCCAACCATGGAGGTGTCTGAATTCTCGTCATAAGAGGAGGTGTCCATGTTGTTGAGACATTCTTCTGGCGAGAAGGACACAGTTGGTCTTGAAACCTCAGAAGTGAAACGTAAGACAGTGGTTGACATTACCTTCTTCAGAGGAAGTGGAATGCAGAGAAAGAGCGAGCCCGTTTCTGGTTGAGAGGCAGGAATCGGAAAACAAGAACAAACTCAAGTTATTTCTGGGAAGAAGTACGATTTAAACATAGACAAGGTATACTATTTTTTTTTTTAAAACATCCTTTTGAGATTTTTACTCCAGAGGTAGCTTACAAAAGCCTTTCTCCAATTCTTTTTCATTATCCACAGGGGATGCCTTATTAATTAGTTTGTTGCATATGTGACATGGAGTTTTATTGGCGTATCTAGTACCATCTTAATAAGTAGTATCATGAGCTAAGATGACAATGACAAAATTAGAGATGAACAAGATTTATGAATTGGCTAAAATAATTGAGAGACCTTTCTGTTCAGTGTGGGGTCTGTAGATGAGCAGAGTGCACCCAGTCTGGGAGCTTGTCAAAGATGCACAATGTCAGGCCCTCCCATGAGGTGAACGAGTCAGAATCTGAACTTTAACAGGATTCCTAAGTTATTTACATGCATTTTAATTTTAAGAGCAGCAACTTAGAGAAATTCTCCGCCCTGGGCCATGGTGGCTTGGGCTAAGTCCTGAACCAGCCCAGTCATTCACACCATTTGGATTCTGTCAACTAACAGGGTCACAGAACCCTACTTCTGGAGTCTCAGCATTTGCTTTGTTTAAACTCCTACTTAAAGTGATAATCATGTTGACTGCATCATGTCGGCCTTAAACAAATGGACAGACAGATGTTTCTCCAGCAAAACTGGGTTTCTTAGGGAACAACAGAAATTACAACTCGGGGCCTGTGGTCTAATGGCGAGCCACATGCAAGTCCCAAGCACACAGGAGAGGAAGCACTTCTGTAGGGGAGAAGAGAAAGATGGGGGAGCTGTTGGAAACGAAGCTCTTCCCGTGGTACTCCACAGTCAACATAGGGCATGAGAGCTCCCTCCACAGCCCCTCCCGACTCCAACGTAAATCAGGTTTCTGGTTATTAGTTCTTACAATCCCAAATGAAAACTCAGATTCAACACACCACAGTGAGGGTGACTAAACACCCAAGGAAGCCTCCGTTCGACTGCTGTCCCAGTATAATTGCTAATAGTGTCCTCTGGTACTGTGAGACGCGTCCAGGTTGGGGTAATACAGAACACGGCCTCCCTAAGAATGGGGCGTGTACATTGTTTCTTCTATACTTGCTTGCTATCGAGTGGCTAGTTAATAAATGTACGTACACTTATAAAAAAGCAAACAAAAATATCTTCATGATATGTGGGGTCTGGCAGAAGGGACCCATGCTTGAGTGTGGTTAATAATATGTGTGTAACAATTTATAGTTTTAATTTGAGCATTTCACCTAAAATGTCATATGGGCACCTTGAGTTTAACCTTGTTATGTTACAGAATTACATGCTTATGATTTTGTAGTAAAAGAGTTTGTCATGGAAAAGGGGTGTTACTTGTGCTGGGCCCTGTGTGTGTGGAGCACACACACAAACACAAATCTTGGCAGCCACGAGCAGCAGAGGACAGATGAGCCTGATGGAGGTAAGGGCTCCCTGCAGAGGAGCTGGCTGCCTTCACGTTTTGCCCCCTCAAAGGGCAATTCAAACTGTTTTCTAAGAGAAGTGACAGCCCACCCCAGAGGAGCACTCAGGCCTCTGACTCTTGCTTCTGATGGTGAAGTGCCGTTCCTTTCCAGAGTCATCTCACTTGGACCGCTAAGGGTTTAAAGACTGTTGGGCCCAATTTTACTCAGAGTTCCAGTTAAAGGTGTTGCGGGGCCCCTGCTTTCCAGATTCTCTGAGGCCAGAAAGATTTGCCAAGTGTTTGGCCAAAAAGCTCAGTCTTTGTCAATATAGAAGTTTTATTTCTCACCTCCTTTTCTTCCTGGTTAGAAGCGCTGCAGCATCTCCAATGACACATTTTCCCAGGGAGCCTCGCCTGCTGATATATAAAGAAGGACATCTCTACTTGTTCCAGAGTGAGCATTGTCACCTCTCTGTCCTTCTCTCTCATATCCTTTTTAGGTTTGACAAACCCTTTAGTAAAATTGTGATTTTCTTCTAACCCTCCCAACACATACTGCAGACAACAACAACAAAAAATACAGTTAAAACTACTCAAAACTAAAACAATCAACTAGAGGAAAAGCCCCGTGTCAGCCATGTGGAGCAAAACTCACACAAAAGGAGAATATTTGGTATACCGCAATAAGCATTTCTAATTCAATGGTCTCTTCTCGGAGGCATTAAATATTTATTCCACACAAACCTCAAAATATTGTCCAGAGAGACAAATATTGTACACAGCCTAACGATAGGCATATTTCTGTGATAGAGACATTTTAGTTTTCCCTTGACAGGGCCTGAGAAATAGCAGCGAGGCTGTGACGGAGCAAACTGAGCGATGGCAATCACACAGCCCACGTTGCTCCTCACGTGTTCAGCAAGCACGTGGTTAGCAGTGATTGCCAACGTAGAACATGACCCCTTCTCACTGTCGACACCGCCTCCTTCCATGTTGAGTCGGCAAAGAGAGGGAGATAAGAGCAGCAGTTTCCAGCCTTTTTCATCTCATGGCATACGTAAACTAATTACCACAGTTCTGCAGCACACCAGAAAGTGTACTTCTTGGCTATCTGACCAAAAAAAAATAGGTATAGTTTTGGTTCATTCAAACCGGATGGCTACTGTTGTGTTGCCTGTTGTCACTTTTTTAATTTGACACTCTAAAGGAAAAGAGGTCAATGCCGCTGACTAAATAGTTAGGTATTGCAATGTGTTCAAAATTCTTGCAACAGACTGGTTGAAAACTGCTGCGTAAGGGCAAAAGAACCAAGTCACCACCCAGCTGTGCCCGTAGAATTTTTGTAGACATTATTTAACTCTTGTACCAATTTCACGTTTGTTTAGAATTCACCATGTGCTTCTCTGTGAGGTCTTTGAAACTGGTTATGAAGAAATTGCTTTCATACTGCTGTAAATGTGTGCAGAGATTCAGTGAAAAATAGGAAGACAAATGTCATTAATAGAAAAGTGACAATTGTGCTGAAAGGCAGAGCTGCATCGTTTGCTCAGTATATTATACTCCGTGCTTCCTGGAAGTCAATGCAAAAAGGGAGAGAGTGAGAGAGAAGGAGGGAGGCCAGCAGATAAGATGGGAAAGAAGGGAGGAAATGAATTGCAGTCACTGCTACGTGACACATGACAACTCCTCAGAGTGCTACAAAGCACCTGTTGTGTAAACAGGCGGCAAGGCTGACTCCCCGATCATCGTCTCTGCAGAGCCCCCCCCCCACCTGCTCTTCGACGCCGTCATCCCTAAGTAGAATGTGTGTTTGAGCCTATGTATGTATTGCCAGAAATATTTCTCTGCCTTACGTATTTCACTTTCTGGTTCATTACGCACATTTCCTCTTAAATGTGGTAGTTTTAAGAGTTGTCTCTAGTTCCTATCCAAGTACACTAAAAATCCTATAACAATATTTTCCACTTCATTTCCTTTTTTCTTTCCGCTGCTTTGTGATAAAGCGCCACGTCTGATAAGAGAAAGTGACAGCCTTGTCAAACTCTGGAGCTAGCATTTGCATACTGTTATTTCATTCAGATGATTAAAGCAGCCACCGGAAACTGAAGGAATTTACTTTCCCTAAATAATGCATTTTCACTGATTATGGTGTTTTATCCTACAATCTGTCACTCACAAACCACCTCTTTTGTAGCTCTGTTTTTGTCCTTATTTTCTGTTTGAAAATATACCATTAGGGAAACAAAATCAGCAGGGAACACTGGGCACCATTCTTATTTTTGACGAGGGATTGGGTAATAGATATTAATGTTAATATGATGATGAACCCACCAACCAGTTTCATGTCCCAGAAAAAGGAATGCATTACAAACCTTAAGCAAATGTTGCAAAGGTCAGTGAGACTTCTTCAGAAAACGTGAATAGTTCCTTCACAAAAATGTCTTAGTTCTTGTTCGCAAGTCACTTAAGATTGCATTTGTGGGGTGGGATGCGCGGTGAGGGGGATCTCTCACTCATAGGTTTCAATATTGTTCATTCTCCAAAGTGTAGAATATCTTATAATGAGCTGCTTATTTTTCAAGTTAGTTCATTCAAATGGTCACATTGGTGGATTAAACCATTTTTCTCCTCAGCTTTTGCTCTGGTCAGACTTGAGGGGAAAGCTGTCAACCTGGAGGCCCTGATAGAAATGGTGCTAAGCGCTAGCTTTTCCCTCTATTAATTATATGAGTGTTAGAATGCTTATTCCAAGAAAGAATAATTTTCACAGGAGGGGACAGAGATTTTTTAAAAAATATTCTATAATATTTGCTTATGGTAATAACTACAATTTGCAACTGTGATTTCTGTTATTTAGTCACAAAGAGCAGGTCTATGAGATCACCAATATCTGTATTTGGATTCTTGCTCTTTCCTAAGTAGTTCTGTTTCCCTGCAGAGTTACTTAAATATTCTGAGTGTTTTCTCACATTAAAAATGGCAAAAGCTACCTAATACTATTTTTTCTGCCATTCGAAAAAAGGCCGTGTGTCTTGGGCGCTGAAGGCTGGAAGAGCTTTGCTTTCTGCCTAAGTGCAGAGAAGCATTTTCTTTTCTTTTTTTTTTTTAATTGAACTTATTTGGCTGCCATTGGTTCACAAAATTATACAGGTTTCAGGTGCACAACTCAACAAAACACCATCTGCACACTGCATTGTGTGCCCATCGCCCCAAGCAAAGTCACTTTCCATTCGCATTTCCCCCCCTTTGCCCACCTCCACCTACCCTCCACCCCAATTTCCCTCTGGCTATCACCACACTATTGTCTGTGTCTATGTTTTTAAATATATATATATATATTTATATTTTTTTATTAATCCCTTCACCTTCTTTCATCTAGCCCCTAGCCCTCTCCCCTCTGACAGCTAGCTGTCAGTCTGTAGAGGCATTTTCTTTTACCTGGGTAGAATGAAGAAAAAGATAGCAAACTTTTCCTATCTCCTCTCCCAGTCTGCAGAAATATTTGGTCTGAGCTATATAAACAATAAATTTAAGCAGGGCAACTTGCACCCCCAGGTGACATTCAGACTTTTATGAATCAGAGGCTTTCTTTATTGGGTGCCCTTATAACATACACTGGACTTTGGTCCAAGGTAAGCATCTCTCTATGTCTCTCTCTCTCCCGCTCTCTCTCTCAATTCTTTCTTCCTGTGTGGCAGCATAGAGGTACAACTTGTTCAGCACCTTACCATCAATATGACACTCAACAGCTCACTTAGCCATTCTGAATATCATTCCTCTGTGAATGAAATCGAATCTGTAAGAGTATCTACTGCACAGAGTCATTGTGAGGATTAAACTTAAAAACTAATATTTGTCAAGTATAAAAGGTCCAGTTCACGAGACTGGCACTCTGTGAAATGTCATGAACTTCAACAATGTTAGACGGTGCCCATTTAATTGTGAAGTCTTCTAAGGGTGGCACAACAAAAGCTTGTGCCTTCTCCCTAGGGCCAGCCATCAATTTATTCAGAGGTCACCATCTGGACTCTTGGCCTCTCAGGCTATCAGTCATTCTTGTACACAAGGATTTCCTTTGGTTGAAGCTGGAAGTAGTTTTAGCCCTGCATGTTGGCAGGTAGAGTGACAGGGGAGAGAGAAACATCACAGTAGCTTCACGCATCTAATATTATGAGAACATGACAATGATTTAATGAAAAAAGAGTTGAGGTGTAAAAATCCCTCTTAGACTTTCACTGTAATTTGGCACTGATGATTTATCAGTCTCCCTCTTCTTAACATTCATTGGCTGTCGCGTGTGGTTTTTGCCAGCAGAGGTTGGTTCTGATTCTTATCTCTGGCGCATGGAGGAGTCTGAGATTGTCCATTCTGTTATTTGCCCACACCTTGGCACAGTTCGTTACCACGAAGAGGGAGAATATGTGTTCTGGAAGAGGGTGAACAGATGAGAATATCCATTCATAACCCAATTTGGATTTTCTAATTACTATGGATACATAATAGAATTTTATAGACAGCTATCTACCTAGAACAGTGTTCACATACACTTGGTTGACCTGGGTCCATTATCCATGCATGGAGGTCTCCTGGAGGGGAGAGGACAGCTACATGTTCACTGCTTCCTTCCTGCTGGTGGCATCTGTAAAATTCTCAGTCTAGACTTGATGTTTTTGAATTTATTTTTCAATTACTATTGACATACACTATTATATTAGTTTCAGTTTACAGCATAGCCATTGGACATACCTTCCAAAGTGATCCCCCGATAAGTCTATACCCATCTGGTAGGATACAATATAGGTATTGCAATATTATTGATTGTATTCCCTATGCTGTACTTTATATCCTTGGGACTATTTTTATTACTGGAGATTGGTACTCCCTCATTCCTAATTCTTTCCACCTTTTCACCCATCCCCTACCCCCTTCCAGTCTGGTAACCTTCTTCTCTGTATTTATGGGTTTGTTTCTATTTTGCTTATTCATCCATTTTGTTTCCACATATAAGTGAAATCATTTGGTATTTGTCTCTTTCTGACAGACTTACCCTCTAGGTCCATCCATGTTGTCACGAAATGGCAAGATTTCATTATTTTTATGACTGAATCATGTTCCACTGTATGTATGTACCACTCCTTTATCCATTCGTCTATTGATGGACCCTTAGGTTGCTTCTATATCTTTGCTGTTGTAAATAATGCTGCAAGGAACATAGGGGTGCATATATCTTTTTTTTCCTGGAATGATTATGTAAGTGAAATAAGCTGATCAGAGGAAGACTGGTACCATATGATGTCACTCATATGTGGAATGCAAAGAACAAAATGAACTAACAAGCGAAATAGAGACCGACTAGGTAGATAGTGAGCAGACTGAAAGCTCTCGGGTGGGTGTGGGGGGTTTTGGGGGTTGGGTGGAAGGGTGGAGGGATGGAGGAAAAAAGAAAACAAAAGAGAAAAACTCATGGACACGGACAACAGTGCAGTGATTGCCTGGGTGGAAGGGGGAGTGGGGGGAGCTGGAGGAGGGTGTGAGGGGATAAATGGTGATGCATATATCTTTTAGAATTAGTGTTTTGCATTGTTCAGATGAACTCCCAGAAGTTGAATTGCTGTGTCATAAGGTAGTTACATTTTTAATTTTTAAGGAACCTCCATACTGGTGTCTGTACTGGTTGTACCAATTTGCATTCCCACCAACAGTGCACGAAGAGTCCCTTTTATCTACATCCTCACCAACACCTGTCATTGTGGATTTATTGAGGATAGCACTCTGACAGGTGTGAGGTGATGTCTCACTGTAGTTTTGATTTGCCTTTCTCTGATGATTAGTGATGTTGAGCATCTTTTCACATGTCTACTGGCCATCTTTTTGTCCTCTTTGGAGAAATCTCTATTTGGGTTCTCACACCATTTTTTAAATAGCTTGATTTTTTTGGTGTTAAGTTGTATGAGTTCCTTCCATACTTTGGAAATTAACCCCTTATCTGATGTATCATTGTCAAATATCTTCTCCCATTCAGTAGGCTGTCTTCACCATAGATGTTTTATGGTGAAGAAAGGCTAAGAAAAATTTTAACATTTTAAATTTGGGGAAGACTAAATTATCATCATTTTTGTATTGCTGCTTTTGGTAGTCATCACATTAGAATGTCAACAGAAATGCTTGGCAGGATATTTTAGTGAAATTGTGCCGTATGTGAAAATGAAATTCTCTTGACATCTTACACCCATGTATAAAGAGCTAGGGGCAAAAGGTCTACCGCAGTTCTTCAAAATTGTGTGAAATTTCTGTTTATATAAAATATAAACACTTTCTTTTTACACCTATGTGTAACTGTTGCTTGTCATCTTCTTGTGTGTATTACATTTATGTTAAAATTAAATAAAGTGCAGATATTTTTCACTCTGCTTTTAGAGCACTATTGTGTTACTGGTGAATTTCGGAAATAGTCTTGATT
>VMDR010015363.1:0-22401 GCA_007922815.1 Macrotus californicus | reverse complement strand
CAAGGTTTCTTTTGAGAAATCAGCTGACAGTCCTATGGGCCCTCCTTTGTAGGGTACTGTCTTCTTTTCTCTTGCTGCTTTTAAGATTCTCTCTTTATCTTTCATCTTGGGTAATGTAATTATGATGTGCCTTGGTGTGTTCCTCCTTGGGTGCAACTTCTTTGGGACTCTCTGAGCTTCCTGGACTCCCTGGAAGTCTATTTCCTTTGCCAGATTGGGGGAGTTCTTCTTCCTTATTTCCCTGTACATTTTCCTTCATTTCACTTAGCATAGCCTTCATTTGTTCATTTAATTTGAGACCAAATTCAACCAATTCAGTGAGCATCCTGATTATCAGTGTTTTGAACTCTGCATCTGATAGGTTGGCTATCTCTTTGTGGCTTAGTTGTATTTTTTCTGGAGTTTTGATCTGTTCTTTCATTTGGGCCATTTTTTTTTTGTCTTGGCGCACCTGTTATGTAGTAAGGGGCGGAGCCTTAGGTGTGCACCAGGGCGGGGCAGCCACGTCGCTGCGTTGTGACGCTGTTTGTGGGGGAAGGGTCAGAGAGGGAGCAGTGCCGCTTGTTCCACTCTCTGCCGATTTTCAGTCACTTCTCCTGTTCCCCACAAGCAAATTGGGCCCTTCTGGTGCTGATTCCCAGGTGAGTGGGCTTGTGTACGTTCTAGGACCCTGTGGGTCTCTCCAATGAGCTCTCCTGTGAGGCTGGGAGTTTCTCCCACTGCCTCAACCCCCACAGGTGTTTTCAGTCGGAGGTTTGAGGCTTTATTTTCCCGAGCTGGGACCCTGGGTTGCGTGGTCTGTCTCACTCTCCAGTTTTTCCTCCCAGTTTATCTGCACGTGGGTGTGGGACCGCCTGGTCCACCAGCCGCCACCTCGCCCGGTCCGCGAGCCATGCCTTGCCCACCCCGGTCCGCCACCCGCCTTGCCTCAAGTCCTCTCTACCTGGCTGCCTGTCTCTGCCCCTCCTACCGATCTGGATGAGTGTTTTTTCTTTACCTCCTTGGTTGCCGGACTTCCATACAGTTAGATTTTCTGTCAGTTCCTGTTGTTTTTTGTTTTTAAATTTGTTGTCCTTCTTTTGGTTGTGCGAGGAGGCATAGTGTGTCTACCTATGCCTCCATCTTGGACAGAAGTCTCAAAATCCAAAAATCTTTTAACCTTTTCTACAGGGTTTTGCGGAGATTTGTTCAATTGGTTATGTGGTTTTAAAAAAAGTCTGCTACATAGGCCCATTTCTGAAACACTTCTTCCTTTCTAAGCACTAAGCAAACTCCAGCCCTCCATTTTCATGAAAGTACTCTGGCAAGTCTCTTTTAAGCTCAAACACCCTTTTGAGAACTCTTCATCAGATAAGCCCCTGGGGGTTCTGCATTTGGCAAGAAATATATGCACTTTTCATTCAGGTTTCCTTGAGAAAATTAGTCTTTGTTTAACATAATTAACCATTTTTTGTAACATCATTCCACATTTCTAAATTGCATCTCTGAGAGTTTTGGATGCAAGCATCTCTCGGTAAAGAAAACAGTGTATTATGACAACACCAACATCTGGATTTTCTTTATTCCTTTTTCTAACAAGATGCTACAGCCAGCTATTGGTAGAGCATCATCCCTCCAGATGTTAACACAGACCCTTTAATACAGATGTTTGTTTCCAGATATGAAGACAAAAAAAATTATTTTTTATTAATTATATTCTATTGGTTTTGCTATTACTGTTGTCCCAACTTTTCCCTCTTGGCCCCCTTCCACATGAGACCCCCAACTCCCTCGAGCAATCCCCACACCACTGTTCATATCCATAGGTCATGGGTATAAGGTCTTTGGCTAATCCATTTCCTATACTGTACTTTACATCCCCATGGCTATTCTGTAACTATCTATTTGTACTTCTAATCCCCTCACCTCTTCACCCATTCCCCCATCTGACAATCATCAAAATGCTCTCCATATCCATGATTCTCTTGGTTCTTGTTTGCTTAGTTTGTTTCTTAGATTCAATTGTTAATAGATATGTATTTATTGCCATTTTGTGAATAGTTTTTATCTTCTTTATTTAAACAAGTCCCTTTAACATGTCATATAATAATGGTTAGGTGATGATTTCCTTTAGTTTTTTCTTGTCTGGGAAGCTCTTTATCTGTCCTCTGGTTCTAAATGATATCTTTGGTAGGTAAAGCAGTCTTGGCTGTAGGTCCCTGCTTTTCATGACTTCGAATATATCTTACCAATCCCTCCTAGCCTGCAAAGTTTCTTTTGAATCAACTGACAGTCTTATGTGAACTCCCTTGTAGGTAACTTACTGCTTTTAAGATTCTCTCTTTATCTTTAATGTTTTGTATTTTAATTATGATGTGTCCTGAAGGGGGTCTCTTTGCATCCCTTTTGTTTGGGACTCTTGGTGCTTCCTAGACTTGCATGTCTATTACCTTCACCAAATTAGGGAAGTTTTCTTTCATTAGTTTTTCAGATAGATTTCCAATTTCTCACTCTTTCTCTTCTCATTCTGGTACCCCTATGATTCAAATGTTGGATCTCTTGAACTTGTTCCATAGGCTATTTACACTATCTTCATTTTTTGAATTCTTTTTCCTTCTTGTTTTTCTGATTGCATGTTTGTTTGCTTCCTTATGTTCCAAATCATTGATTTGATTCTCAGCTTCATCCATTCTACTATTGTTTCCCTGTAAATTGTTCTTTATTTCAATTAGTGAATCCTTCATTTCTGACTGGATCTTTTTTATGCTGTTGAGGTCCTCACTAAGTTTCTTGAGCATCCTTATAACCAGTGTTTTGAATTCTGCATCTGACAGATTGCTCAACTCCATTTCATTTACCTCTTTTTTTGGAGTTTTGATCTGTTCTTTCATTTGGGCCATGTCTCTTTGTCTCCTTGTTTTGGCAGCCTCCCTGTGTTTGTTTCAATGGAATGGATTAAATAGAGGTGCTGTGACTCCATGTCCTGATAGTGTGGTCTAATGTAGTAGGTGTCTGGTAGGGTCCAATAGCACAGCCTCCCCTACCACCCAATTTGGGTACTCAAGGTGCACCCTTCTTGTGGGCTGAGCACACCCTCCTCTTGTAGTTGAGCCTTGATTGCTATTGGCAGGTCAATGGGAGGGATTTACCCAGGCCAGTCAGATACAAGGACTGGCTGTGACCACTGACCACCAACCTCTGCCCTCCATGGAGGACCATGGACCATGGAGGAGCTGTGCCAGGGCAGGGTGGTGGTGCTCTAATGTGGCATATAGCTGTGCACTGGGTGTACAGGCTCTGTGGTTTCATGGGTGATGCAAGCCAAGATCAGCCCCTACCTGTGTTTTGCCCGAGGCCACACTGCCTGAGTTATAAAGCAATCTGAGAGGGCTGCTACTTGTGCTGGGCTTGGAGATGCCCATGTGAAGCCAAACTGTGAATCTAGGCAGGCTGTTGCTAGTGTTGTGCCTGGGGTCACTTAGCAAGAGGTACAGGGGCTGTAGGGGTCACTAAGATCTGCTAGGAAGTTGTGAACCAAAAGGCAAGACCAGCCACTCATGGAAAAGTCTCTGTTAACAGCTTGTGTGGGCCCATAAGTTGGGTGGAATAGAGTCTCAGGGGATCTCCAGTGCAGGGCAAACAGTGTTAGCCAAGTTGATGGAGTCTCAGATATGGCACCCACCTGCCATCTCTGTGGCTCTGTGGGTTCAGAAAAGGGACAATGGCCTCTGCCCACCTTTCTGTCTGGGAGAAAGCTGTCCCCCATCCCTCACCTTGATACCAGACACTTTGGTTCCTCACTGTATGACACTGGTACCTTTCAAGCTGCTACCCTAGTGCTGGAGCTCAGAGGGAATGAGTCTGAGAAGGTGTATCCATGTGTGGGTTCTTTAAGAGGAACTGCTTGGGGCTCCAGAAGTTTCTTCTACTGACTGAGTCCCTGCTGGTTTTTGCAGCTAGAAGTTATGGGGACTTATCTTCCTGGCACTGTAACCCTGGGCTGGGGCGCCTGGTGTGCGGCAGGGACTCCTTGCTCCTGAGATATCTCTCCTGAATTTTTATCCCCCACATGTGGGTGTGTGACCAGCCTGTTACACATCTCTGCCCCTTCTACCAGTCTGGATGGATGTAGTTTCTTTAATTCTATAATTAGCTCGATTTAACTTGATTTCTGACAGTTCCGAGTGATGGTTGTTCTGTAATTTAGTTGTAATTTTGATTTGGTTGTGCAAGGAGGTGAGCCATGTTACCTGTGCCTCTGTCTTGACTGGAAGTTTGAGACGGAGTTTTAATATATCTTGGCTTTTGCTTGTTTCAGGCATCTCATGAAGTCCTCATCTCTAACAAAACTAGCAACATCTTGCAGAAACATAGGTTCCATTGAACCCCAGTAGAGAAAATTTGATCTAGGATTGCAATATGCATCCTTAATTTATCATATTTCACTGTAATATGAGAGCACTTCATATAAAATGGGAGAACCTTGCGATAATTTATTCCATTTACCACCCTTCACTCCTTGTGCTTTTGCTATCCTACATTTTACGTCTAGTTATTTATAAATACTACAAGGCTATGTTGTAATTTGTGCAATCATAATCAGTTATCCATTAAATTGAGGCAATAAAAGTGTGGTAGGCAAAATGATGGCTCCCAAAACATGTCTAGGTCCCAATCCCTAGAATCTGTGAAAATGTTAGGTTTTATGGCAAAGGGGAATCACAGCAATGGAATTAAGGATGTTAACTGATTGACTTTAAGACAGGTATACCATCTTGGGTTTTCCAACTGGGCCTAATGTAATTAAAAGGACCCCTGAAATGGAGAAAGGGAGGCAGAACAGAAGTGGAGCATGAGAAGGACACTTGAGAATGCTGGCATTGAAGGTGGAGAAATGGGGCCGCAAGTCAAAGAAGGCAGGTGGGCTTTATGGGCTGAAAAAACAAGGAAACAGATTCGACTCTCAGGCTTCCAGAAGGAGTATAGCCCTCCTGACACCTTAATTTTAACCCAGCAAAACGCACTTCAGACTTTTGACCTCCTCACTCTTTATCTTAATAATACATTTGTCTTGTTTTAAAACAGTACCTTTGTGGTAATTTGTTGCAGCAGCAAAAGGAAACTTATATAGCCTCTCGAATTTACTTTTTCAGAGCAGGTGCTCTTTATTTCTTACTGTAGATCCAAATTGTCACATCATGCCATTTACTTTCAACTTGAAAAAAGTCTTTTTGTATTCTCTGTATTCTCTCAGCTTTCATTATCTTTATGTCTTTACCTTTCATTATTGGAGGTTATTTTCTCTAGATATAGAATTCTTAGTTGACTTACTTTTTTCTTTATTTCAGCCACTTAACAATTATCATATCATTGTCTTTCAGTCTTCATTTTATTCTGATGAGAATTCAACCATCATTTATTTATTTTATTTTATTTTTTGTATTTTTGCTGCAAGGATCTTACTGAAATCTTTGAAACTGTAAGTTGATATTTTCACCAAATTTGAGAAATTTTCAGCTTTTTTTCTAAATATTTCTTCTTTCTCATTACATTATTTTTCTCTTCTCCTAATGGATCCAACTGCATGCATATGAGGCTGCTTGATATAGTCCAACAACTTACTGAGACTGTTCATTTTTCTTCATCCGTTTCCTCTCTGTTATTCAGGTTGGATTTTTTCTGTTGATGATTGAGTTTACAGTCTTTTCTATCTCCAATCTGGTGTTAGGCCTATCCAGAGAATTTTTCACTTCAGATATTACACTTTTTAGTCCTAGAATTTTATTTTTTTAATTAAAAAAATAGCTTTCATCACCCTGGCCAGTGTGGCTCAGTTGGTTGGGCATCATCCTGCAAACCAGAAGGTCGCGGGTCAGTTCCTGGTGAGGGCACGTGCCTATGTTGTGGGTTCAGTCCCTAGTTGGGGCACATGCAGGAGGCAACTAGCTGATGGTATTTCTCTCTCACATTGATGTTTTTCCCCTCTCTTTCTCCCTCTCTTCCCTTCTCTCTGGAATCAATGATTTCAATAAATAAATTAACTAAATTAAAATAGCTTTCATCTTTCTTTGGAAATTCCTCTGTTCACTTACTATGACTATTCTTTTCCTATAAGTCTTTAAAAAACTTATAACTGCTTTAAGGTCCTTCTCTGCTACTTGTAACATATGGGTCATCTGAGGGTCTGTTACTATTAACTGCTTTTTGCCTTGATCTTGAGTCCATTGTCCTGTTTCTTTACATGTTTAATATTTTTTATCCTGGACATTGTAGATAATAATGTCTGTGAACATGAATTCATCTTCCTCTGAAGCATTCTGATTTCTAGCAGGCAGGCAAGTTACTGGTTGATGGCTTTGAACTTCTGTTAGCCTACGTTTCATATTTTTAAGATGGGTCTATTTCCAATTTGTTATTAGTTTTAGAGCAAAACTTTAGTCCCAG
Organism: Macrotus californicus; assembly: GCA_007922815.1. Taxonomy (NCBI): domain Eukaryota; kingdom Metazoa; phylum Chordata; class Mammalia; order Chiroptera; family Phyllostomidae; genus Macrotus; species Macrotus californicus. The sequence goes on along the minus strand of VMDR010015363.1, from coordinate 15,978 downwards.
GAAATTGTTTTTACTCCAAAAATGTAGCCCCTCTCTAGTTTTGATTGAAAATTTGACGTCTTTACCAAGCCCCTCTGACTTGGTAGGTACTATGGTCTGAATGTGTGTCCCTAAAATTCACTTGATTTAATCCTGACATCCAATGTTATCGTGTTAGGCAATGGGGCCTTTGCGAGGTGATTAGGTCATGCAGTGAAGCTCTCATGAATGGGATTAGTGCCTTTATAACAGAGATCCTGCAGAGCACCCCGGACCCTTCCACCATGTGAGGACACAGTGAGAAGTCTGTAAGCTGGAAGAGGGCACCCGGATCTTGGACTTCCAGCCTCGAGAACTGTGAGAAACAAATCATTATCACTTATAAATCAGGCTGTGATATTTGTTATAACTGCCCAAATGGACTAGAACTGTAAGTAATTCAAAATCCATACTCTATCTCTTTTCTGGCGGGCAACATCCAAAATTTTCCTCAGCATTTTTTAGCCATTGGGCTTTTTCCTGGGCTTTTTTTTTTTTTTTTTTTTTTTTTGAGACAATGCATGTGCAATTGAGAGGTCATCCAAGAATCTCAAGGGAGTTTATACACAGATTTGGGACCTTATCTCTATGACTCTTATTTCTAGAATCTTTCCTCAGTTTTCAGTTATTTTGTCCTCTGACATCTCAGGCTTCAAGATTCAGCTTAAGTCTAGCTACTCTCTACTGCGCTCACTGGGTAAATCAGTTTAAAAATGGATCTCAGCAAATATAGTTCTTTTTTCCAGGGTTGAGTTCTCTCCAGTTTGTACCTGCTGTTGGTCACTCTCAGGTATTTTTTATACCTTGTCCAGCGTCCATAATCGTTATTTGTGGGAGGCTTAGTACAACACAAGTTGCTCTGCCATAACTGGAAACACTGTCTCTGTATTACTTCCACAATTTAAAAAAACTAGCTTTAAAAAAAGGCTAGAACAAATGGACCAAAATATAGCATTTTGTACTAGGGAGTAGCTTTACAGGTACTATTTTCTATTTTCCCAGTTTTTTTATAATGTGATATTTTTAAAATTAAACTATTTTTAAAGGATAAAATTTGCATGGAGTGAGAGGCATCCCAGAAGGAAGAGTATAATATTTTCTGTAATCTGGCATTTTTTTTAAACTTTTTTCGTGGAAAACGTTTCAATGGAGTAAGAAGCAATTCAGATGTACGAAGTGTGTAAGATGTAGGAAGGTGTGTTTGTGAAGAGCATGAGTCATCTTTGGGCCAGCTGTCTGCCGGGGCAGGATGGTTTGCAAGGGTGGAGAAGTGCTGGAGAAGGGTAAAGAAACAAGGAGACTCCACCCTTATACAAGGGTGATTATTGTCAACTTAATAGAAGAATAACTAAATCTGACACAGAGAGCCTTGCATATTTTATTTAAAATTTCCAACTTAATATGACACAAAATAATGAATAAAATACATATACAACTAATATGTATGCCTTTGGATGCAAATCAGAAAGAGGTATGGAAAAAGAAAAACAACTTATTTGTAGAGTGATGAAATTTGGGAAGATTTTTAAAGCAGTAGACGTCAATTTCCCAAGGCGTCTAGGGGATGCTTTATACAGGGAAAATCATTAATAACGGTGACTAGAGGAGTCAAGGTCATGGTCTCCACTGATTGGTTGGGGCCAGAGCAGGGGGTTGGTGATCATTGCATCTGGTCCTGATGTCACCCATGGTGGTGTTTTTCTAGTTTCACCAGTATGTGGTTGGTGGGGTTGTCCTGCCTTACTGGTTCTTAGGCCGAAACACTGCTGAGGCCTCGATGTTATCTTTAGTTTGACCCAAACTGATTCTGTGGTCAACAGACCAGAGGCTTTGTTCCTAAGACTGTTTGAGGCTGACCAGAACCTCATTGTCCTGAGGACATAGTGATTAAGGCCCCCTTTGTGCTCCATGCACACTAACATATTTGGACTCTCAGAACAGCCCATGGTTTACTTGTTTCCTATACAGCTGTCAAGACTAGGCTAAAATAGGGCCGCTTTTGTGGAGCCTGGTTTTCTCTGGGCTCCCGCTGCACTGCTTTCTGCCTCTGCCACAGCAGTTACAATAAACCATGAATGTCATCGGTTCCTCCTACCAGACCATGTCAGCAGCACGGCTTATTTTTGTCTACAGCCCCGAAGTGAGTCATTTCTTCCCTTTACACTTAATACAGGCTATTTCAGGCATGAAGAAAACAATATGAATGATCACTAAGGAGGTAAAACTAGCTCAATAACAGAAAAAAATGATACTCATTGAATCTAACCAAAATATAGTTATATCTATGTTTACTGAAGCATGCTGTCATTAATCAAAATTAATGAAAAGGTTTAGTGAACATCACAGAATTGCAGTGCTGGAAGTGATCTTGTAGCTAGCCTGTTAGTCTGCCTCTCTTTCTCAGACCAGAGAATTCTTGGGCGAGCAGGCTAGGATGTCACCGAGGCATACATGAAGAATGAAGAGCAGGAGTGCGGAGAATGAGTGCTAGAAACTGACAATTACAGAAAGACCCTTCCATTCTCACACCTTCAGCGTCTCCTTGCACGTGCCAGTGGCTGTGCCTGTGGAGCTCACCCCTGCACATGTCCTCTTTTCTTTCTGTCTGCATCTGGGGGATTGGAGCAACACTGGGAAGCTTTTACACTCACTTCCATGCCTCTCCGGAGGCAGGAGAGAGAGAGGTGTAAGACTCCGCTCAAGGCAAGTTCTGATGACCGCTTAGAGCAGTTAAAGAAACGCACTTCTAAGTGTTTCTCCATCGGCCTTGGCTGGGATTTCGCAGAAGGAGCACAAGCAAATTCAAACCCCCATAGTGTGAGACACACCCCAAACGGAGTGAGTACCTAAATGATGGAACAACTAAGTAGAATAATGTTAGACATAAATAAAGAGAATAATACAAATTCAAAAAAGTTAAGAAGAATATTGAAGAGTTTTAATTTTTAAAATGATATTGTTAGAAAAATAAAGTGACAAAATACATTTAGTGGCTTAATAAGGGAAATGCTAAGCACAGTTTCAAATGGCAAACTATCTAAACAGGCATACTAGAGGACTATTTCTTATGTATAATCATTACTCAAAGTTTTAAAAGTTTAGTTAAGCCCTGACCCATGTGGCTTGGTTGGTCGTCATGTTCCTCAAACAAAAGGTCACCAGTTCGATTACCAGTCAGGGCACAGGCCTAGGTAGCGGGTTTGATTCCCGGGCTAGGTTCCCGGTCAGGGCTCATATCACATTGATGTTTCTCTCCCTCCCTTCCCCTCTCTCTAAAAATAAATGAGCTCTTTTAAAGTTTAGTTAAAATTTCCAGTATAATTTTACTTTAAACATTGCCAGACTTTTTAAAAAAGGGCTGAATGTGCCCTTTGTCAATATGCCAACCATTTTTTTTTTCTTTTGCTAAGTTCATCAGTAAACCACTGAGTAGAGTGAGTATGTCTATAGCACAACTCAATGTGAAAGTGAGTATTTCCATAGTCACTGAGGATCCCTGATATAGACATAATTTCTCAATAGCGGCATGTAATCAGTTATAGCATGTTTATGGCAATAACTGATTAAATGCTATACATGGGTTTGGATGGTAATAACGTTAAAAAGGGGAGGGAGTCAAATAAGATTTTTTAAAATCATAATCTATGTTCATTTGTACATCTTTGCAAATGTTAATGGGGGCAAGAGTGTGTTCTCAAACCTCGGTACAGAAATCTCTTTGACGCCGCCAACACCTCACATGTGGCTGATAACGATTTTATAAACAGAAGTGCTCTTTTTGTAGCCTACATATTTATTATTCCCTTATTCTTTGTTTTTTAATTTAAGCTTTACTGTATTTTGTTCATTACCATTTAGTCTCCTTATAGCCCTCTCACCCCAGCAATCACTGCCCTGTTGTCCCTGTCATGAGTCCTTTTTCCCTTTTGCTTGATCCCTCCACCCACTAACCACCCCTCCCACAGCTCTCATCTGCTCTCCATCTGTGAGTCTGTCCTCATTTTCCTTGTTAGTTCAGTTTGTTCATTAGATTCCACACATGAGTGAAATCATGTGGTATTTGTCTTTCTCTGACTGGCTTATTTCACTTAGCATAATGTTCTTCAGGCCCATCCACATTGTTAGAAAGGGTAAAACTTTCTTCTTTTTCAAAGCTGAGTAGTATTTCATTGTGTAAATGTCACATAGTTGTTTTATCCACTCATCTACTGATGGACACTTGGGCTGCTTCCATATCTTGACAATTGTAAATAACACTGCAATAAACATAAGGGTGCTTATATTCTTTCATATTAGTGTTTTGGGATCCTTTGGATATATTCCCAGAAGTAGGATTGCTGGGTCAAAAGGCAGATGCGTTTTTAATTTTTTGAGGTATCTTCATACTGCTTTCCACAGTGGCTGCACCAATCTGCATTCCCACCAACAGTGCAGAAGGGTTCCCCTTTCTCCACATCCTCACCAGCACTTGTTCTTTGTTACTTTATTGATGATGGCCATTCTGACAGGTGTGAGATGATATCTCATTGTGGTTTTAATTTGTATTTCTCTGATGATTAGTGATGAGCATCTTTTCATATGTCTATTAGCCATCTGTATGGAGAAGTGTATATTCAGGTCCTTTGCCCATATCTAAATGGGGTTGTTTGTTTTTTTGGCATTGAGTTTTGTAAGTACTTTATAAATTTTGCATATTAACCCCTCATCAGATGTATCAGTGGATATGTTCTCCCATTCTGTGGGTTGTCTTTTTATTTTGTTGATGATTTCCTTTGCTGTGAAAAAGCTTTTTAGTTTGATGTAGTCCCATTTGTTTGTTTTTTTCTTTTGTTTCCCTTGCCTGGGGAGATACAATACAGCCAATAAAAATTTTCTACAGGCAATGTCTGAGAGATTGCTGCCTATGTTTTCTTCTAGGATTTTATGGTTTCAAGTGTAACATTTAAGTCAGCAGCTATTTTAAATATTCTTTTCCACACAGAATAACAAGAGATTAACAGGTGTTCATCTGGATTAATTTTTGAAACTAAGCCATACCTGTGGCAGGCTGAGCTTTAAGCAGTTTAGAAATATATTTGATCCATTTTGAATTTGTTCTTGTATGTGGTATAAGAAGGTGGTCTAGTTTCGTTTTTTCTGCATGCATCTGTCCAATTTTCCCAACATCATTTATGAATAAACTACCTTTAGCTCATTGTATGTGCTTGCTTCCTGTGTCAAATATTAATTGACTATTAAGGTGTGGGTTTATTTCTGGGCTGTCCATTCTGGTCCATTCATCTACGTGTCTCTTTTTATGCTAGCACCAGGATGTTTCGATTACCATGGTCTTATAGTACAGTTTGATATTAGGTAACACGATTCCTCCAACTTTGTTCTTCTTTCTTAGGATTGCTGTTGCTATGCGGGGCTTTTTGTGGTTCCATGTAAATTTTTGAAATATTTGTTCTAGTTCTTTGAAATATATCATTAGAACCTTGACAGGAATTGTGCTGAATCTGTATATTGCTTTGGGTAGTATGGACATTTTAATGATGTTAATTCTTCCTATCCATGTACATGGTATATGCTTCCATTTATTTGTACCTTCTTCTATTTCTTTCTTTAGTGACTCATGATTTTCTGAGTACAGGTCTTGTACATCCTTGGTTAGGTTTATTCCTAGGTATTTTATTCTTTATGAAGTAATTGTGAATGGGGTTGTTTTCTTAATTTCCCTTTTCGTTAGTTTATTATTGGCATATAAAAATGCAACTGATTTCTGGATATTGATTTTGTATTCTGCTACTTTGATGAATTCATTTATCAGTTCTAGTAGCTTCTTGGTGGAATCTTTGGGGTTCTCTATGTACAGTATCATGTCATCTACAAATAAAGACAGTTTTACTTCTTTCTTTGCAATTTGGATGTCTTTTATTTCACCTTTTTGTCTGATGGCTGTGGCTAGGACTTCCAATACTATGTTGAATAAGAGAGGTGAAAGCAGACATCCCTGTCTTGTTCCCAATCTTATGGAAACACTTACAGTTTTTGCCCATTAAATATGATGCTGACAGTGGGATTGTCATATATGGCCTTTATTATGTTTAGGTATATTTCCTCTAATCCCACTTTGCTGAGAGTTTTTATCATAAATGGGTGTTGGATTTTATCAAAAGCTTTCTCTGCATCTCTTGATATGACCATGTGGTTTTTATCCTTTATTTTGTTTATGTGGTGAATCACATTTATTTATGAATACTGTACCAACCTTGCATTCTGGAATAAACCCCACTTGATCATGGTGTATGATCTTTTTGATGCATTGCTGTATTCAGTTTGCTAATATGTTGTTGAGGATTTTAGTATCTATGTTCATTAGAGATATTGGCCTATAATTTTCTTTCTTTATACTATCCTATCTGGCTTTGGAATTAAGATAATGCTGGACTCATAGAATGAGTTTGGGAGCCTTCCCTCCTCTTGAATTTTATAAAATAATTTGAGTAAGAGAGGTTTTAGTCCTTCTTGGAACGTTTAGTAACATTCACTTGTTAAGCCATCGGTCCAGGGCTTTTGTTTGTTGGGAGATTTTTGACTGCTGCTTTAATTTCATTAGGTGTAATTTGTCTATTCAGATTCTCTGATTTCCTCTGATTTGTTTTTGGAAGATTGTATGTTTCTACAAATTTATCCATTTCATCCAGGTTGTCCAGTTTGTTGGCATATAATTGTTCATAATATTTTCTTATATGTTTGTGTATTTCTTTTTTAAAGTATATTTTATTGATTATGCTCTTACAGTTGTTGCATCCCCCCCCCCTTTATTCCCCTCTGCCCTGCACAGCCCCTCCCACCCGCATTCCCCCTCTTTAGTTCATGTCCATGGGTCATACATATAAGTGCTTTGGCTTCTCCATTTCCTATACTATTCTTAACCTCCCCCTGTCTGTCTTCTACCTACCATTTATGCTTCTTATTCCCTGTATCTTTTCCTCCTCTCTCCACCCACCCTCCTGATGATAACCTTCCATGTGATCTCCATTTCTGTGGTTCTGTTCCTGTTCTAGTTGTATGCTTAGTTGTTTTTTTTTTATTTTAGGTTCGGTGGTTAATAACTGTGAGTTTGTTGTCATTTTACTGTTCATAGTTTTGATCTTTTTCTTAGTTAAGTCCCTTTAACATTTCATATGATAAGAGCTGGCTGATGATGAACTCCTTTAACTTGACCTTATCTGGGAAGCACTTTATTCCTTCCATTCTAAATGATAGCTTTGCTGGATAGAATAATCTTGGATGTAGGTCCATGCCTTTTGTGACTTAGAATACTTCTTTCCAGCCCTTTCTTGCCTGCAAGGTTTCTTTTGAGAAATCAGCTGACAGTCTTATGGGCCCTCCTTTGTAGGGTACTGTCTTCTTTTCTCTTGCTGCTTTTAAGATTCTCTTTTTATCTTTCATCTTGGGTAATGTAATTACGGTGTGCCTTGGTGTGTTCATCCTTGGGTCCAACTTTTTTGGGACTCTCTGGGCTTCCTGGACTCTCTGGAAGTCTATTTCCTTTTCCAGATTGGGGAAGTTCTCCTTCATTATTTGTTCAGATAAGTTTTCTATTTCTTGCTAATCCTCTTCTCCTTTTGGCACCACTATGATTCAAATGTTGGAATATTTGAAGTTGTCCTGGAGGTTCCTAAGCCTCTCCTCCTTTTTTTGAATTATTGTTTCTTCATTCTGTTCTGGTTGAATGTTGATTTCTTCCTTCTGGTCCGAACCATTGATTTGAGTCCTGGTTTCCTTCCTGTCACTTTTGGTTCCCTGTACATTTTCCTTTATTTCACTGTTCATAGCCTTTACTTCTTCCTCTATTTTGTGAACATCCTCAATCATTTCTGTGAGCAACCTGATTACCAGTGTTTTGAACTGTGCATCTAAGAGGCTGGCTATCTCTTCGTCGCTTAGTTGTATTTTTCCTGGAGCTTTGATCTATTATTCTATTATTTTATTTAGGCCATTTTTTTTGTCTTGGTGTGCCTGGTACATAGTAAGGGGTGGAGTCTTAGGTATTCCCCAGGGCAGGGCAACCCACTTGGCTGTGTTGTGGCACTATATGTGGGTAGGGCTCCAAGAGGAACAATACCACTTGGTCAGCTTTCTGTTGGCTTTCAGTCACTTGCCCCGCTACCCACAATCAAATTGGGCTCTTCTGGTGCTGATTCCTGGGTGGGTGGTTTTGTGTACATCCTAGGACCCTGTGTGTCTCTCCAACAATCTCTCCTGTGAGGCTGGGAGTTTCTCCTGCCACCTCAACCCCCACAGGTGTTTTCAGTCAGAGGTTTTGAGCCTTTATTTCCCCACACTGGGACCCTGGGTTGCATGGTCTGTCTCACTCCCCAGTTGTTCCTCCCAGTTTATCCACATGCGAATGTGGGACCACCTGCTCCACAAGCCACCTTCTTGCTGCAAGTCCTCTTGGCCTGGCTGCCAGTCTCTGCCCCTCCTACTGGTCTGGATGAATGTTTCTTCTTTAACTCCTTGGTTGTTGGACTTCCATACAGTTCGATTTTCTGGCAGTTCTGGTTGTTTTTTGCTTTTAAATTTGCTGTCCTTCTTTTGGTTGTGGGAGGAGGCACCATGTATCTACCTACGCCTCCATCTTGGCCAGAAGTCTAATCTTTTGTATTTCTTTAGTGTCAGGTTATTATTTCTCCTCTTTCATTTATGATTTTATTTCTTTGGGTCCTTTCTTTTTCTTTTCTTGATGAGTCTGGTTAAAGATTTGTCAATCTTGTTTATGTTTTTAAAGAACTAGGTCTTGGATTCATTGATTTTTGTGTATCGATTTTTTATACACTATTTCATTTATTTCTGCTCTAATCTTTATTATTTCCTTCTATTCACTTTGGGCTTTGTTTGTTGTTCTTTGTCAAGTTCCTTTAAGTGTGAAGTTAGATTGTATATTGGACTTTTTCTTGTTTTTTTGACATAGGTCTGTAAGGCTGTGAATTTCCCTCTTAGGACTGCTGTCTCAGTGTCCCACAGATTTTGCATTGTTGTGTCCTCATTTTCTTTTATTTCAAAGTATCTTTTATTTTCTTCTTCACTCTTGTTGTTGACCATTTCATTGTTTCATAACATATTATTTAGCTTCCATGTCTTTGCATGTTTTTCAGTGTTCTTGTGATTGATTTCTAGTTTCATAGCATTGTGTTCAGAGAAGATGCTTGATATAATTTCAGTCTTCTTAAATATATTGAGATTACTTTTATGTCCTAACATGTGGTCTATTCTAGGAAATATTTCATGAAAAGTATGTATATTCTGCTGCTTTCAATTAAAGTGCCCTGAAGAAATCAATTAAATCTATTTGATCTAGTGTGTCATTTAATGCTGCTGTCTTCTTGTTGATTTTCTGCCTGGTAGATCTATCCATTAAAGTCAATGGGGTGTTAAAATCCCCAACTATGATTGTCTTTCTGTAGGTCTCTCCCTTTATGTCCATCAAGACTTGCTTTACATATTTAGGTGCTCCTATGTTGGGTGAGTAAATGTTTACTAGGGTTATATTCTTTTGTTGGATTGTTCCCTTTATCATTTGGTAGTGTCCTTTGTCTCTCACTATAGGCTTGGTTTTAAACTGTATTCTTTTGGATATGAGTACTGCTACCCCAGCTTTTTTTTCTTTTCCATTTAACATGAAATATCTTTTTCCAACACTTTACTTTAGTCTGTGTGTATCTTTCAATCTGAGATGGGTCTCTTGGAGGCAGCATATATATCGGTCTTGTTTTCTTATCCATTCAGCTACCTTCTGTCTTTTGGTTGGAGCATTTAAGCCATCTATGTTTAAGGTGATTATTGATAGATACGTATGTAGTGCCATTTTATTGTTAGATTGTTTTCCTCTGTTTTTTTTTTTCTTTTTTTCACCTTCTTGTTCTTAAAGCAAGGCCTTTAACATTTGTTGCAGTACATTTTGGTGCTAACAAACTCCTTTAGCTTTTTCTTGTCTCATTTCTCCTTCAATATTCAAGTGATAGCCTTGCTGGGTAAAGTAGCCTTGGTTGTAGGTCTTTGCTTTTCCTCACCTTGAATATTTCACACCACTCCCTTCTGGCCTGAAATGTTTGTTTCTGTTACCAGATACCAGATCAGATACCAGTCTAATTGCTGCCACCTTTTAGATAACAACCTGCTTTTCTCTTGCAGCTTTTAGTATTCTCTCCTTATCTTTAAGCCTTGTCATTTTACTTATTTTTGTGCCTCAGTGTAGGCCTCTTTGGGTCTAACTTGTTTGGCACTCTGGGCTTCCTGGACTTATGTGACTTTCTCACTCACCAGATTAGGAAAGTTTCAGGGAAGGTTATTTCTTCAAATAGGTTCTTGATTCTTTGTGCTCTCTCTTTTCCTTCTAATATTCCCATGATGTGGATGTTGGTACATTTCATGTTATCCAAAATGTTTCTTAAGCTCTCCTCATTTTTTAAAATTCTTTTTTACTTTTTCTGCTCTGCCTGGGTATTTTTTTCTACCTTGTCTTCCAAAACACTGATTTGACCCTCTGCTTCATCTCACCTACTGTTTATTTCCTCCAGTGTGTTTTTTATTTCAGACATTGCATTATTTATTTCTGAGTGGTCCTTTCTTATGGTTTCTATATTTCTTTTCATGCTGTTGAGTATCTTTATAATCATTACTCTAAACCAGGGGTGTCAAACTCATTTTCACCAGGGGCCACATCAGCCTCGCGGTTGCCTTCAAAGAGCTGAATGTAATTTTAGGACCGTATAAATGTAACTACTCCTTAACTAGGGGCAAGGAGCTTGGCACTGCCCCTGAGTAAGAAACAAGGTGCCAGGCTGGATAAAACAAGGTAGAGGGCTGGATTCGGCCCACGGGCCTTGTGTTTGCCACCTGTGCTCTAAACTCTCTATCTGATAAATTGCTTGCCTCCATTTCATCTAGTTTTTCAGGAGAATTCACTTGTTCTTTCATGTGAGGCCTGTTTCTTTGTCCTCCCATTTGGGCTTCTTTGTGTTTTCTACTTTAGCTGTTAAACTAATCAGCTGCCAAACTGCTCTCCTGCTAATCTAATCAATGTGTAATCAGCAACTGGCTTAAGCACCACATGGTGGGGCAGAGTAATTCCTGTGGGCAGGGTATTGCTTTCCCTCAGGCTCATGCCATTCAGAGAGGAGTGCTCTGCCTGAGAGGGATGGCTCCTGCAGCGTGGGAACTCAACACAGAAATCCTGGCAGCTGTTCCTTCAGTTCTCTCCCCAAGTGTCTCCCATCCACTCTGCCCTCCCCTTGCTGGAGCCCAGGGTAAGTGGCTGCAAATAAAATTTTGTGTGTTGGCCCTTGAAAAGCCTCTCTGCATCTCCAGCCATCTCTCCCTGGGAGTCAGAAACCCTGCTGCTTCTCACAACTGGATGTTTTCTGGGTTCCTTGCCAGCTCTGGTGCTGTAGGCTGAGGAGCCCAGCTTGGGGTTTAGACCCCACACTTCTCAGGAGGAACCCCCCTGCTACTGAAATACCCCTCTGGCACCTCAGCTGCTGCCATGGGAGCTCAGCCAGCCCTGTCATGTCTCCTTCACACTCCCTACCAGTCTTGTTGTGGTGAAGTGGTTTCTTCTGTCTTTCTGTGGTTATAAGGCTTCTTTCCAGCTAGTGTTCAATTAGTTATTCTGGATGATTTCTCTACAATTTGGTTGTGACTCCATATTAATCCTGGGAGGAGGTTAGTGTGTCTTCCACTTATTCCTCCACCATCTTGGATTCTACCCTCTCTTATTCTTTAAAAGTTCCATGTCAGCTCTAAACTAAGAAATTTGTGATGTCAAATTAAAATAGAACAAGTGAAGTGCACTATCTTATAGTTATTATGTTTTAAAAATATAAACCCTTAGAGACAAAAATCTAATGGTTATAACTAGGAATAATAATAGATTCTAAGGGCATTAAGAATTTTATGTGAAACATTAAAAACAGCTCATGACTTCTTTGCCAGTGAAAGTCTGTGCTGCCAGTGAAGCCAAAAGATCATGAGGAACAACTTTGAATGCTTTGCTGATTGCTTTACTAGTATTGCCTGGTCTGTTTAGTCTCAAAGGGAAAAAGAAATGAGTATTTCTTGATGACCTACTGCATGCCAATATGTTTATATGATCTAATCATCACAATTAACTTAAGAGGCAGAATAATTCCCAGTTTACAGAGGAGAAAACTGAAGTCATGACTCAGGTCACACATGAGCAATGCAGCCAGATCCTAATAACGTCTGACCCGTTGCCCATTCTATGTCACGTAACTTCAAGAAATCAACATGAAAGGATTCATGTACTTTTCCTTCAAAACCTATTTAGTTCCTACCTGTCTTCAACAGTAAATCTGAACTATTTAACTGGAAAAGTCTAAGGGTATTCCAAGAGCATTCAGACTTTTTTAAAGGCAGGAAATAACCTCAATTTGTCAGATGGTAACTTACATAAAGAACTTAATTTTGCCTGTCATAACTAGTGAGTGCTACCCAGAAACTTCATCTCTGATCCTAGCATTTGTGAATGGGCTACATTTGCTTCACAGTTTCTTTTTTTTTTTTAATGGACTTCTGTGAGAAAGAAAGAGAGAGAGACAAAGAAAGAAACATTAAATTGTTGTTCTACTTATTTATGCTTTTAGTGGTTGATTCTTATATGTGCCCTGACTGGGGATTGAACCTGAAACTTTGGTGTGTTGGGACAGTGTTCTAACCAACTGAGCTACTTGGCCAGGACTGCTTCATATTTTCTTAATAATTTTTTTGAACTGGCAGGGTAAAAATATACTTCTCGTCAATGGTTAAAAAATATTCAATTATTAAAACAAGTCTGTAACAACGGAAAGCATAATTTGCACAGGTCGAAACTTTTAAATAGGCACTTCAGTTTGTTTTCCAAAGGTCTCCTGTTAAACTTTTTCAGCTCTCTCAAGCATTATCTCAGATCTTTTATGCTTTTGCCAGGGTGGTATCTCACTTCTGGCCAACAAACCTTTTTCTCTTCTTTCCTTGTCACTGGTCCCATTTCTCTCTATGGCTGTTTTCATAACCTATGATCTTGGATCTATTCAGGTTCCCTCCACAGACTTGTTAATAGCTTCCCCTCCCCTTGTCTACCAAATATTTTTTGTATCCTTCAGTATCTAGTCATCATTGTCACCATCGTTCCGAAAATAGCTTTGATACGTGGACCATCCCAGAAGATCAGCAATTTCTAAAGTTAGTAATATCTTGAGCAAACAAATTATTTTCTGATTCACTCCTTTCATGACCCCTCATAAAAGAAAGAAAATTGTTATATGGTAAGAATATGTAGAAGTCATTAAGTATTGTAAGGGTCCAATAGTTGTGGAGATGGGTGTGATCTGCTCAGATCATTGTTTTGATGTTGGGAGAAGGATCGTATCTATCGAGTATAGGTTTCCATTGAAAGAAATGTATGTTTATTAGAAAACTTCAAAGACCTAAAATTCCCCCTCTTTATATAAATTGCAGAAGTTTGTTACATTTCAGATACAGATGACCTGAAGAGTTAGACTCAATCATTTTTTCTTCATTTTTCTAATATAGGTATAACATTTTTAAGTGAGTTGAATAAATCCTAACAAAAACCTCTTAATGGTTAAGCTGTACACTTAATTCTAATTGCAGCGCTATGATATGAGTTTTTAACACAATCATGAGACTTTTTTTTTACACAGAGTAGTACTTAATTTAATAAAAAGTCTAGATTGCAGATTTTTTTTTAAAAAAGAATGTGTTAGGACTTTTAAGTACCTAGAGTACCCTGCCTATTAGTTTTCCAGGAACCCAAGGATCTGGACTAAGTAAGCATTCATTATTCTGATTTAAAAGTTAGTTACAGCTATCAGGTAATTTGGGCTTGAAAATAATTCATCTAAGTAATTTGCTCTATCAAAGAAGAAAGTTTTTAATTAGCAGAGATAAACTTTATAGCTAACCTAAAAATGAGCCTTCCCCTTTGCATTTTGAAAAGCTTTTTCACCTAAAACATTAATAAAGTGGCTGAGGTAGTTTGCAATGACTTTTAGTACATTAATTGAAATAGCCTTAACAAAGGGGGGGATCTAAAATGTCTTTGAATTGCTGCTATAATATCTATCTCTTGAACCACTAGGTGGCACTAACAGGCTTTTTCCAAATATGTATTCTAAATGATGCGGAAGACACTCCTTGAATTCCGTCCACCTGTAAACAGTATCCCCTACCACCACTACCAACATGTCAACAAATTCAACCGATCTGTTTAAGGAAGATTATATAAGGTTACGGTTCTGTACAACAATAAATGCCATTACTTTAGCAAATTACTGGCTGTTTAAGAAGCTATTTGCGTTGTTGACAAAAATATTGAGAATTCAATCAAAATACAAGGCACCCTGATTGATTTAGTGCAAAACGTTAAAAAAAAAAAACGACAGTGGACTTAAGGTCAATAGTCTTGGTTCTGTTTTCAGCTTCACCCCAAAATCTTTGACTCCTGAGTAAGTCGCTGTACCTGTCTGGTTACCAGACTCCTAGTCAGTGAAACAGAAAAACAAACAAACAAACAAACAAACAAACAAAAAAAGGAAACCTCACCCCAGGTTTTCTCCTACAAAATCCCTCAGATTTCTGGAATGGAAGACAAACGAAGGCAAGGCTGAGGGGGCGAGGGGGTGGGGTGGAATGTTCGAAGGAGAAAGACGAGTGGGACGCGCTTTCTGCTCTACTGCCCGTCACTCACCGCCACGTCCAAGCCGTGGGCTCCGTGGTGCAGAGGGTGCAGAGGGTGCAGAGGGTGCAGATGGTGCAGATAAGAGTAGCTCGGAGACCCATGAATGTCACTACGGTCCCTTCTGTTCCAGCAATCTGGTTCCCAGTGTGTGGCTATGTGCAAATTCTTAAACATTTTCTCTTCATTTGCCCGATTCCAGGATATAGTACACATACTATTTCCTCCATTTTATAAATGAATTTACTGTCTTTCTAAAAATCACCTGAACGTAGGGCCGGAATCCAGAACTCCTGGTATTTTGGTGCAGACAGGGATTTGAACTTTTTATTTTGAGAAAACTGTAGATTCACATGCAGTTGCAAAAAGCAACACAGAGAAATCCCATGTACCACATACACAGGTTCCCCCAGGGTTAACATTTGCACAATTATAGTGCCCTGTCACAAGCAGAATATTGGCATGGAGACAGTGCAGAACAACGGCACCGCCACAGGAGTCCCGGGTCGTGCTTCCACAGCTACGCACACCTCCCTCCCGCCCCCACTCCTCTCTAGCAACCCCCCTGCTGGGAACCACTTATTTGCTCTCCGGTTCTTTGATTTTATCGTTTCAAGAATGTGATATAAACGGAATCATACAGTATGTAACCTTTTAGGATTTGCATTCTCACTCATCATAATTCTCCGTGGATTTATCAGAGCGTTCCATGCATCAAACATGCATTCCACTTTATTGCTGAAGAGTACTCCATGACATGGACGTACCACAGACTCTGACCGTTCACCCAGTGAAGACTATCGGGGCTCTTTTCGGTTTTCGGCTCTCACGAGTAACGCTGCTACAGCATTTGTGTACATGTTTTCATGTGAGCGTGTTTTCGTTTCTCCAGGATGAGCCCAGGAGCGCTGTTGCTGAGTGATTATGTAGTGGCACGTTTAAACTGTCTTCCAGACCAGGTATACTATCGTGCGTTCTCACCAGCAGTGCAGGAGTGGTACGGAGGTGGGTGTTTTCGCCACTCCCATATCAGCCATTCCAGCAGGTGTGTAGTGATGTGTCGCTGTGGCTGTAATTTGTATTCGCCCAATGGCTAATGATGGTAAACTTCTCTTCCATCCCCATGTTCTTTTTGGTGAGATGTCTCTTCATGTCTTTTGGTCATTTTCTAACCGAGTTTTTTGTGTATGGTTGAGATTTGAGAGTTCTTTATG
>VMDR010015362.1:0-22399 GCA_007922815.1 Macrotus californicus | reverse complement strand
GAGGACATCTGGTCTAAATTCTAAGAACCAAAAGCTTTGGAGACAGTGTAGTGTCATGGTTAAAAACCTGAATTCTGGTGTCAGAGAGACTTGGGTTACAACCCTAATCTCCCTTTTTCTGGCTGTGTGACTTTGAGAAAGTTATTTAGTATTCTTTGACCCTGTTCCTCATTTGTAAAACAGAAATTGTTGTTACAAGATTAAATAATACAGGCAAAATCCTTAGCAGTGCTGACAAGTAGAGAGAACTGAACAATAATACCTATTTCAGAATAAGCTTTTAGTCACAGGTTAAATTCAAAGAACAGTAGTGTGTGACAGTTGATATAAGAAACTCTGTATGTGATTTTTGTAGAGTTGAGTCTAATGGCCAGTAAAAAGGAGGTAAAATTTGTCTAAGATTTAAAATTTTTCAGCCTTTTCAAGATAAAATATGACAAGAGCAGAGATAAAATTTAAAAGATCAACTAATTAGACAAAGAACTTGTGGTACCACCATCTGTATTACCAGCTATAAATTCTTCATACTCATGGAATTTGCTGACCAGTGTTCTCCTTTGGGAAGCAAGTGGATTTGTTTTCTTTCTTTCTTTTTTTTTTTTTTAAAGATTTTATTTATTTATTTATTTATTTTTAGAAAGAGGGAAGGAAAGGAGAGAGGGAAACATCAATGTGTGGTTGCCTCTCACACGCCCCCTACTGGGGACCTGGTGTACAACCCAGGCATGAGCCCTGCCTGGGAATGGAACCAGTGACCCTGTGGTTCACAGGCCTGTGCTCAATCCACTGAGCCACACCAGCCAGGGTGGATTTGTTTTTTTAAGTGTGTGTTCTGCTGTCTTAGTCTTGTTCCTGAGATCTGATGCATCTGGCCTTGATGGTAGTTTTGACCTGATGGTAGTCTTGGTTGTCATGCCCGCTGCTGGCAAGGCTGTTGTTCGTTTAATGCCTTTAAATAATCTGTCTGATCCACAGCCCTTGGATATCAAGAATCAACATTATAAAAGATAATGGGCCTTGATGATGTGGGTTGTTAGGTGGTTAGCTAAGTTTTGAAGGGTCTTGCTACTGGATAACAGTTTGGACTGACATTACTCAGATGCTGGGGTAACTGGGATCCTGCTCAGAGTGCAGTGTGCTCTTGCGACTCAAATCATAAAAAGATGCTCCCCTTTTCTAAGACAGCACCCTGGACTTGGGGACAACAATGTGGAGATGGGCGTAATGAGGAAAATTTCTGTAGCAATCTTAAGTATTGCTTGTTTTAACCAAATATTCAGTTGTCTGAGGCCTGAAAAGCAAAATCTGAGGGCAGATGAAACCTTGTTACCATATTTCCTGCTAATTCCTTTGACAAAGGAGAGGTTGATACATGGGTGGCAGATACTAAGGATTAGATCTGGGTGTTTGTTTTGTTCAAAGAAATGGGGATTCTACACGGGACAAGCAGTTATGTTAAGAAAGGGCAGAGCTTTATGGAGTGTTAAAAGAGTTTATGTGAAAATAGTTTGAAGAAACAGAATTCAAAGACAACCTGGATCCAACTTTGTGGCTTCATAATGAGACACACACACACACCATTCTAAGAAAAAATAAAAAGCTTTCATGCTGAGTTTAAGTGACTCTGTTGGGGGCAATGTTACATCTTTATTGATGTGACAGGAAGATTTTTCAATGCTTTCTAAATATGCATCTAATTAAATGTATATGTCTCATTAAAAACTTCAGGGGAACTAATTTCAAATGTTTGTGGAATCAAAAAATGAAAACTTAAATAGAGTTAGCAGGGCAAAAGTAAAATAAAGAAATGCATCCAGTCCACAAGTATGTTTTGAATGCCTACGCTATGCCAGGCCCATGTTGAGAGATGGGGTACACTTATGCTGGTGTGCGTGAGCAAACTGCCCTGTCCTTAGAGCATGGAACTTAGAGCAATCCGATCAGTACACTCAAGGTTGTGTTGTAGGTGTTCCCCCAAGGCAATAGGTCATATCTCCCATCAAGTCATTTACACAAGATTGTTCTTTGGGTTAGTCTGTGAGCTTATTATGAGATGGCGTTTACTTAGCACTTCCCAAGTTCATGGTAAATAAGTATTATAATTCCTGTTCCCAAGGTTTCAGTTTGTCTTTTGTGTCTTATGGTTTTAATATACATCTTATTGGGAGAATAGCCAAGAAGTAATTGGGATGATTCAAGGAATACTCAATCCCTGATCTCTCATAAGCACAGTATAGATAGGGGAATGTGCCTTTTTCATTTTATCTGAAGCATTTGCAGTTGATACTTTATTAAGTCTTTAAAAAAAAGGCTTGTTGTAGATTTTAAAGAAAATACTGTAAAATTATAAACAATTAGACAGTATACCATAGCTTAATAATTAGATTTTTCTCAAATAAGAAATAATTCTCTCTTTTGTTGTTATTAAGATGGGTAGGGCTTAATTGAACTCCTTTTAAGCCAGAAGTCAAGACCTACAAAAATGACCAGAAAAATCTGGCTTCCTCCAGCCTCCAGAAATAGCTCATAGAGTTACTTTAAGGTCAGGGGCTGTCAGACCTCTGTCCTCTCAGGTACTTAATTATAGTTTAATCAAGTCAAGATAGAGATGCTGGATGATCCCCTTCTTGATGGACTCTGATAAGCTGGTAATGGGCAGAAATGTTTTTCCTAAAAGGTTTAGGTTTCAGCTGCACAAAGAAACTTCTGCACTGTTTTTCAGGAAATATGAGCCCAGGTGCAATACCAATTTGTCTTTTGCCCAGGAGCTGTCTTAGCTTGAAGGCCCAAGATTCTTGGACCAAAGACATGTGTGATTTCAGTGTCAGTGGTTGCGGAATGCAATTTATTTTTCTAAAGCAACTAATAGCACAGGCTTGATTGTCTCTTAAGAGCTTGAGTTCGGAGACTCCCAGAAGTCTGTGTAATGGTGGTCAAATGTCCTTTGCTCTGCATCATGGTATAATTTCATACAAGGTCCTCGGACATTTCAGGAGGCTTTATTCAGACACAAAATCATAATTAGATTTTGTAATTTTACTTTACCTCTATTTATAAGGAAATTTAGCGTGTTGTGGATAATTACGAGAAACCAATTTTCATCCTCAATATGAGTCATTTTTAGGCTCCTAAAATGCACTGTGATTCATGGATAGGGTAACTTGAGGCTGTCAAAATACGAACAGGGGTTGCACTTGAGGACATTCTTCATTACAAGTGGTTATTAGGAGAAGGACTACAGGCTGTGGAGATTTCCAGCAGGCTAAAGCCCTCTGCTCCTCTCTGATGGCCTGTGGTGCTCCTCCTAATGGTGGAACACAAAGCTGGCCAAACCAAAGTTCTGATGACTGTTTTGATGCAGGCATTGGGAGAAGTTATGCTTTTGCAATTTGATTCTGAGTTAATGGCAACATTTGTTCGTCGTGTAGCCAAGCATGTTAATAAAGCGCCCTTTCTGAAAGCAGTCCAGACAACAGGCTTCCAGAAGGAAGGCGGAATTCTGCAGAAACATATTAAGACATGTCCTAGACCTAGTGCTCTAGAGAAGAAATTATTCTATGAGAACTAATATATTGTGAATAGAACATATTCTTAAACTTTTATTCTTTTCTGATAGCAAAATGTGTGTGCTTTGGCTAAATATTGTTTTAGTGTTTTTTTTTTTAAAGAGGCCACTTAACAATCTGGGTTTCTAATGAGGGTGTAGACTGTTGTACCCACAGAGCACATGGCTTTGATCTGTCCCCACCCCCCCACCCCCGCCCCCGGTGGCTGGGTTTATATGTGTAGACAGAGGATGGTGGACTGCTGGGAATGGATACTTTGCTAGGCTTGTGTTTTAATGAGATGCTTAGAATTGCTTCAAGATTTCTTTTTTGTTTTTTGTTTTACTAACTTTACTCCTAGTTCCTTAAAAGAGGAAAGAAAGTTTTGGGAAAAAGGCTTGAGCCATGTTGATTTCGCATACTCCTGGAATACAGTTTGGTTTACATTTTTCCCAAGAAGAGCAAACTGACTCAAATTGATTCCATCTCATGTTTTGTAAGGAAAAAAAGAAAAATGAATATGAGCATTTTCATATAGATCAAATAACAAATAAAGATAAGCTTCCAAACAACAAACTTTCATAAGAGAAGCCTGTGCATGGCAGAAAAGGGACACTGGAGGGGTAATTCTGTTTGCTTGGTACACGGAGGTAGTTGGCTGAAAATAATTCTCGAGGGGTCCAGCAGAGACTTCATAAGGAGCACTGAGCTGGATGTTAGGGAGACAGATGGTAGTGAAGGTGGGGCGAGGCAAGAAGGGAAACTAGACACAAGGACTGAGGAGAGGTTAGGCGAGAAGGAATGGGGCAGCAAGATGAGGGATGGATGCTCCGACAAGCTTAGCGTCCTGTCTGAGGGTTGCTGAATGAATTGAGGTAACATGAGTGATATACTTAGCACAGTGCCTAGTATACAGTAAGTGTCCATTTAATGGTATCTTAAAAATAAAAGCTGCTTCCTACCAGTCGTGCACTGGTAAATGATTGACAAGTGCCTCTTAAAAGGGAGGGAAACACCTGATTTGTAGCTTTTGAAGATTTCTATGGTGTAATTACTCCTACTGTGGTTGATTTCAAGCTACCAATGTGATATCTTTGAACTGTGTTGGGAAGAAATGAGCAATAGATTCTCCCAAACTGGCACAAGCTGGTTGCAGCACACCACTGACTACTTCCCTCTTGTAATGCTTGAGGTCTTTGCAACAATCCCTTTGTGATATCTGTGGGTTATTCTGCTTTCATCACCCTGGCCGAAGCAAAAGAAAGTTAACTTAGTTACTAAACACAAATGGTGTTAATGTGAGGTATATTACTGGAAATAATTGCTAGGCTCTGGGACATGAATTTTGCTTGGGAAATTTCTAGACTCACATTTTTGGACAGGAGCCACTTGGAGTTATAGACATGGAGGCAGGAACTTTTTGAGTTGCCGGTGTCTGGTGGCCCTGGTGGGAGGAACTGACTAATGTGAGTTACTTGTCTGAGCTGGGAGGAAAGATATTTTTGTTAGCAAAATGATACTAAGTACATTTTAGTTTTTTTCCCCCTTGATGAGGGTTTGAGTAGGCAAAAATGTGTGGGCCAAAAGTTAACAGTCCAGGGCTCTGTGTGATGGAAGAACGCAGAAAACCAGGACAGAACAATCTCTGAGCTTGCTTTTGGTAGGGGTCTTGTAGGGAAGAGCAATGGATGATGAGGAAGCCCCTGTTTATAGCTGCTCGCGCACCTAAGTGCTGGCCTTGGTGCTGAGTGATGTGCACACGTTATAGTCTTCATTCCTCGCGACAACCTTGAGAGATAGATACTCAAATCTACTGAGTTGCTCAGGCTGAAAACTTAGGAATCATACTTAATCATTCCTCTCACCCAGTGCATCCTATTTATAACCAAATCCTGATGATTATACCTCCAATTGTATTTCAAAGCCATTTGACTCCTCTCCATGCCTCTGGTTAATCCTCTGGTCTAGCCCCCCCATCATCGTTGGCTTCTTATCTGGTGGCCCTGAGTCCACAGTCCTCCTTCATGCATTCTCTACATGACAGTCAGAGTGATGCTACTATCACATTATTCTCCTGCTTAAAACACCATCAATGACTCTCATGTTTAGAGTGAAATACAGACTCATGTCCATGATCTAACTCTTACGTATCATCCCACCTTGCTTTCTAAGTTCCACAACACTGATCTGTCAGTTTTCCAAACATCCAACATCTTTCCTTTGCCTTTGTCTAAAATTCAGTTTCCTCTGCTTTCCCTCCCCATTGGATTCTTTCTCTTCCTTGAGGCCTCCATTTAAATGCCATTTATTAAGAGGAGGCTTCTCTGATCTTATAATCTAAGTTGGTCCTTTCCCTTCCCCGATACTCTCTGTTTCAGCACTTTCTATTTCATTTTCTGTTTGCTTCCTTATTTTCGGTTGCTTTGCCAACAGGCCATGGGTGGGTACCGTGTGTGTCTTGTTCACCATGGACGGTCCCTTCAATTTTTGGCACCATGCCTGTCATGTTGAATGAATAAAGAGACGGAGTCATCGTCCAAAGTCTCTTGGGCTTTATGGTATTGCCTCTTTTGTCTAGTGAGCACGTGAGCTCATTCCTATTCCCTTTCCCGCCCCCACATTCTGTTGTACAGTAGGCTGGTGGCACTGGGGTACGGGCTGGCCTTTGGTGTCTTTAGACCCTAGATCCAGTCCCAGGGTGACTCTCTGATTTTGACTGTCATTCATTCACCAATAATTCCCAAGTCTGGGTCTCCGCGGCACTCTTACCTCCCTTCACTCCACATTCCAGTGCCAACTGGGCCTCAACCATAACTTGCACAAAATCGAATTCATCAAATTCCCTGTTTCTCTTTCTGTGTTTCTTGTCCCCACAAACAGCATTTTCATCTACTTTGTTATTCAAGCCAGGGTTTTTCTTATTTCCAGGTCAGTCACCAAAACCTATGAGTTTGAACCTTTGTGTACCCTCTGACTCAGGGCTCTCCTTTCTCTACCTACTATCTCTGCCTTAGCTCCGGCCACTCTCTTTTCTGACCTATTACTGCAGCAGCCTCCTCTTCGGTCTCCCTGCTTCACGTCAAGTCAGCTCCAGTATATCCCAAGGTATCTCTCCGGAATGTACATCTGATCACATCATATCCTTCTTGAATCCTTACATAGCCTCCCTATGACTATCGCAAGGAAGTTCAGATCCCTTAGCACATTAAGGATACCAGGGAAGAACATTGTATGAACTTATGAACAAGTTGTGAGGAATTTCTAAG
Organism: Macrotus californicus; assembly: GCA_007922815.1. Classification (NCBI taxonomy): domain Eukaryota; kingdom Metazoa; phylum Chordata; class Mammalia; order Chiroptera; family Phyllostomidae; genus Macrotus; species Macrotus californicus. Next base: position 15,588 of record VMDR010015362.1, on the reverse strand, counting down.
CCAAAGATATGAAGAGCAAGACCTGGTGCATTGCTTGTGTATTCAATGTTAATTCAGTCCCTGTGCTTCCTCTGAGCTCTGTGCTTGTGGCATTCAGAGAGGGCAAATCTCCCTGTTTCTTGCCATGTTTCCTTCTTCTTTGTCTTCTCTGGTCTTTTTTTAGTAGTCATTTTTATTTTTATGCACACGCTTGTGTGTTTATATGTGCATGTGCACATTTATTTCTATCAGTTTCTACAACGTATGATTGTAATTAGGTATGTGTCCCAAAGGCAGCCTGGGCTCTAGGAATTGACCAGAGTTTCTAGATGAATGTTTCAGACACCTAATACTTGAAGTCAGAACCCAAGCATGTTTTCACTATAGTCTTGTGAACTCAAATACTAAGAATTTTCTGAAAATTTTGAAAGTATCTAGTTTGTCCTTTTGCTCACTGTTGCTGTCACTATCCTTGTCAATAACAGCAACTAACACTTGCTGAGCAAATGTGAATTGCAAAGTATTAGTGGATTGTGAAAAATCAGCTAATTGAGTCATGACCAACATGTTTTAAATGAAAAAGATTAGAATATAGTGGATTAAAATAGGAATACCAGAGTTTCTTATGTTTATTTGATAAGTAGAGAATTTCATTTCTGTTACATCTATGTTTTATAGACTGCTGTTGCTACCAGTACCCTATTCCCTTGTTCTTCATGGGTATGCAGCTGGATTGCATTTTCCAGATGCCCTTGCGTATTTGCCCATATGACTAAGTTCTGGCCAATGGAACATGAGCAAAACTGAATATCCTACTTCCAGGCATGACCTCTAAAAACCTTGCCTCAACTTCTCACTTAAGTTGTTTGCTGTGGTTGGAGGTCTATTCTAAGGTACATTTCAGGAAATGTCAGTCAAAAAGTTTAGGGACTTTTGTATTTTAATTCTCATAACCCTGTGAAGCAAGTGCTATTACCATTCCCATTTTATAGATACTGAAGCTGAGACACAGAGAGGTTAAGCTCCTTGCTCAAGGTCACAGAGCTAGAAATTAGTGGAGCGGGATGTTGGTCTGTGGACCCTAGGCTTTCCCTGATGACATTTCACTACCTCTCATGATGGTGCCTGTCACAGGCACAGGTGGGGCCAACACTAAGCTTTCCCCTCACCTGAGGTGGGTGGAGCTCAGTTTCCAGCTACTTTAAAAAAAAAAAACTGTTTTGAATCAGTTTTTATAAACGTGGTCTCTACAAACACTGTGAAAATACGGTTTGAAACAGAGTTCTGAAGTCTTCAAAGTGTCATGTTGGGGATTAGCAGTGTTATTCCCAGGGATTCTAAAGTGTCTGGCTGCCAAAAATCCCTTCCACTGTTTTGGCAAGGACAAAGGGGGATATAGTCCCATTTATAGGGGAGTTAGGGTAATTTCTGACAGATGGCTCATGATTTACTATCTTGAAGAAACTTTTATCTGTGGCTCAGCAGCTAGGCCTTGTCAAGCCAAAGATGATGAAAGTGTTTTTGAGGAATGGACTTGCCAGTTCAATTATTATTTCAAGGGAATGGCCAACAGGAAAATTATACCATTATAGTTTTTAGAACCTAAACTCCAATCGTGTCTTTGTGGACAGCCTGATTGTTTTTATGGCAGTTTATTTAATTTCCCTTATATCCTCTCAATAACTCATCTCAAGGAGTTTTGGTCTTTGATATGTTTAGAGAAAGAGAAAGAAGAAAAGAAAGAAAGAAAGGAAGAAAGAAAAGAAAGAAATTAAGAAAGAAATAAAGAAAGAAATTGAGAAAGAAAGAAAGAAAGAAAGAAAGAAAGAAAGAAAGAAAGAAAGAAAGAAAGAAAGAAAGAAAGGAGGGAGGGAGGGAGGGAGGAAGGAAGGAAGGAAGGAAGGGAGGGAGGGAGGAAGAAGGAAAAGAAAGAGAGAAAGAAAGAAAGAAAAAACAGTCATCAGCCCTGTTACTCAGCAGTGGGTTTAGAGAGGAACTTCCTGACCAAGGATGCTGTTGTGTGGACTCCATTGAAGATGACCTGTATTTTTGTTTGTTTGTTTTTTGTTTTAATTACTTTATTGTTGTTCAATTACAGTTGTCTGCATTTTTCCCCCACCCCAGCCAAACCCACCTCCCTCCCTTGCTTCTACCCTCCCCCTTGGTTATGTCCAAGTGTCCTTTATAGTGATGACCTATATTTTTAATATACTTAAAATTAGCCTTTTCTGGTACTTTTCCTTTCAAGATCACAAAAGGTATGGTGGGTCTTGTGTTGTAAGTTTTCTCCAGATTTCTGTGAGGAGGGAATGGGGATGGTTTTCTTGTCTAACAAGATCATGGCATGTAACTTCCATTGTGTGGCTGAGTTGATGAGCCATCCCTGTCTCTCAGACCCACCCCCACCTTCTGCCCCCTCCCACCCATGTCACCATTTCCCTAGTGCAGTGGCTTGCCAAAGAGGATAGGACAAGTGGTCCTCCGTAGGCACAGTTGATAGCAGTGTGAGTTATCTATGGAGGATTTAGAAACAATAAGCTGAGTGAAAATCTATGTGCTTTTATTTGCAATGCTCTTGTGTTTCTAAACAATACCAGTGATAAATTCTCCTCCCATGGGAGGGACCACTCTCACTCCTGTCCCTGCTGATCAAGTTCATATGATGGACCAGGTTATTATTGCATAATTTCATGTTAAATGCATACAGCAGACTTCCCCACAATGTATATAGTAAACAATATTGTTCTATTTTAATTAAAGAGTACACACATATACTCACATATATTCTCCCCACTCCACACGTGTACCCATGTGCACACATTCATGGAGGAGAGACCTGGAAAGCATGTTTATGCCAGACTGTTGATAGTAGTTATCTCTGATAGAGGGGGTAACAGGTAAATTTCACTTTTTTCCAAGCGCTATTTGAAATAAAGGAAAGGAAAAAACCACTTAACATTTTCAGTTGTAGCTTCTACGATCAGCATTTTTAAAAAATAATGTCCCTTCCACCAAAAGCTGCTTACCAACTATTGTCTCTGTAGCCACACCTTATAGTAGGATATGTGGACACCCACGTCAGGTGTCAGTTTGAGGCCTGCTTCCTCTGCTCCAAGCTGGCTTCTTCAGGTGTGCTACTTAATGTCCAGATTCACATTTCAAAATGAGAATGAGGGCTACTTTGTGAGGATAAGAAATACAGCTTAGTAATGTCTTTCAACAGCTGGCACGGGGCCTGACCTAGCGTAGGGGTTCAATAAACATCAGCTATTATTATTTTTCTGGACACGTCAGTGTGGCCTGGTCATTCTTCAAGTGGTCCCTCTCCTCCCCATGCTCATGGCCTCCCTTCTCTGCAGGCTCCCACTTCCTCCTGATGCTCCGCTTTCCCTGAACTCCCTAGCCTCCAGGATGCTGCCTGATTCATCTTAACTGAGCATATTTCTGACTTTGTGGTTCCTGAAGCTCATAAACTAAGCTCAAGAGACTCGATCTAGCATTTAAAGCTTGTGAGCATTGCTGCCCTTTACCTCCACTGTGCCCCACTGCACTTCTGTGCCAGAGTAAGTCCAATTACTGGTTAATTGTGCTGATCTGAAAAAATGGATCAAATGACCTTGCATTCCCTGGGGCTTCTGTTAAGGTCAGGTAAAGTGATGTCTATGAAAGTGCTACAAACTGTAAAGTGCAGTCCACACCTGTGTTGTGTTAGTAGTGCTGTGTATTAATTTCCTAGGACTGTTGTCACAGACTTGGGGACTTAAAACAGCAGACATTTATTCTGTCACACTTCTGGAGGTCAAAAGTCTGAAATAAAGGTATCAGTAGGACCATACTCCCTCTGGAGACCTTAGGGGAGAATGTATTCTTTGCTTCTTTCAGCTTCTGGTGGCTTCAAGCATTGCTTGGCTATGGTGGCACTCCCTCCAGTCTCTGCCAGTACCTCCATGTCACCTGCTCTGTGTGTCTGTGTCTTCCCCCTTCTGTCTGTCTCAAATCTCCTGTCTTTCTTTTATAAGAACACTACACTGGATTTAAGGTCCAGCTGAATAATCCAGGATGATGTCATCTCAAGATCCTTAATTTAATTACATCTCCAAGAACCCTTTTTTCACATAAGGTAACATTTGCAGCTTCCAGGGAGACAAATTTTTTTTGGGGGGGAATGGGTACCATTTAACCTACTACATGCTATATTTGTTGAAATTTATTCTTTCATTCTTCAAACAAATTTTTTTTTTGAGTTGCTGCTGTTTGTTGGGTACTTGCTAGGTGCTAGAATGATCAAGACAGCAATGACCATGATAGATATTTCGCTTGCACTAGAGACCTTATGAGCCTTGTAGACCCTAGGCAATGAATAATTTGACCAGAACTAATGGCTACCTTGTTGGGTGATCTTCTCAAGCTAATTAAGCTCTCTGAGTCTCAGTTTATTGTTTTACATAATGGGCATAAAGGTCATAGCTTTGTCTAATTCACGAGAAAACTATGAAGATTGAATAGACCATAGGCGTGGAATTTTCCTTGACCCAGCTATTTTATTACCATTTCACCTAATCGTTTCACCACTGGGCCTTAGTCCCCTCATCGGCAAAATGAGGATAATTCTAGGACCACAGAAAGTTGTAAATGAAGGTTGTGTGTGAGATTCCATTACAAGGACCTAAACTGGCTCAGGAATAGAGAAAGAACTTAGCAATGGATGTTAAGTGATCTCAGTTCAGCTGTGTGCTGGGTGGGCTGGATAGCAACTCAGAACTGTCCTGGCTTCAGATTCCATTACTCTTGCTGCTAGATTGGGACCTGGGGTTTAGGTTCCTTTCCTAATGACAAGTGGAGATAAGGTTCGTGCTTGCCTCCCAAGTTTGGGATGAGGATTAGATGAGATGTTTGGTGTCAAGTACTTAGCACAACGTTTAGGACATGGCAAAGCTTCGATGAATGGCCAACGTGTTATTATTAAATCCTGTGTGAAAAAGCAGGCCAAATAGAGGAGAATTAGATGGAGCAGATTCTGAGTCAAGGAGAGAACTGTTCAACTATCAGCTGCTTCGTGGAGGTGTGACCCTCCAGGTCTGAATTGTTCAAGCTTCAGCTCGGTAACCCACATCAGGGATATGAAAGACTTTCTGCTGTGAGTGAGATGCTGTACCAGCTAGTCCCTATGGTGCTTCACACTTCTGTGAGCCCTCACTTTTCACACTCTAAGGTTTTACTGTAGATGGTAAAAGAAAGACCGTGCCCTTTTCTGTAAAAATGTCACCACCGCGACCACAGCGTGTTTGTTCCCTCATGATCTAAAGTGCAGCGTGTCTTCAGCCAGGGAAGTTGTCTGCGTAGGAGCCGCCCTCTGCTCCTGTGCTATGCAGCCATCTGGGCCGTGGGGGTGTGCAGGGAACACGCTGCTGATTCATATGCCACCCCCTGCTGGCATCCCTCAAATGGGCCCTCTGGCTAGAGCTGCGAAGCTGGCAGGCCCTTTTTTCCCACACCTTCTCCAGGGCTTTGAGAGAGAAACGATCGTGGGGAAGAGTGTGTAAAGATCCAGGAACATAGAATGATGGTTGGGTGGCCCCTGAGGGCAACTGGACAGAATACCAGTGACTTTCTTCAATTTTGAATTGAATTATTTAGAATCTGTAACTAGAATATAATCCCTAGAAAGATGTTTCTCAAATGGTGTTCTGAGGACTCTGGAATTCCCAGTAGGTACCTCTGGGGTCTCTGCAGTGGACTGAGTGGTTGGTCTCCAGGTCTCTCCTCTCCTTCACCCCTTTAATCTTAGCAGATCCACTTTTTTCCACTTCTTTGTTCCATCTACCTGGACCACTCCCCCCATGGGTATCTGGATAGCCAGTTCCTGCTCATTATTCAGGTCTTGGCTGAATGTCATACTATCTGGGAGCCCTTCTAGATTAAAGTTAAGAGGCTAAGTGATCCAAGTCAGAGAGGCACAAATACTTATATATGGAATCTTAAAAAAAAACACAAATGAACAAATAAAACAGAAATTGAAACAGACTCACAGATACAGAGAACAAACTGGTGGTTACCAGCGGGGAGGAGAATAGGAGGATGGTGAAAATTTCCTTTCTGTCTGAAGGAGAATAAGAGGTACAAACCTCTAGTTAAAAAAATAAGTTATAGGGATATAATGTACAGCATAGGAAAAATAGTCAATGTTTTTGTAATAACTTTGTATGGTGACAGATGGTTACTAGACTTACCGTGGTGATCACATTTTAAGGAATATAAATGTCAAATCACTGTGTTTTACATCTGAAACTAATAAAATATTGTATGTCAAATATACTTTAATAAAAAATAAAGTTAAAGGGGATGATAACAGGAAAAGCAAAGTACCTTCATCGATACTGTAGTTCAAAAGTAGAAAATCCGAAATTTGACCACATGTTCAGTAGGCTGACTTTATCCCTCCCCTATTATCTTCATCTCAGTATTCAGCATCCATTCGTTGCTCTCGTTTGTACGGCATTTACCATCTGTATACATTTGTGATTTTTACTTCCCTTCTTTACATATTTCTGATGGCTGTCCTACCAGATGGCCTTGTCATGGCTGTCCTCCCTGTCTAATTTCCTCCCTGTCTAAAGGATCTATCACTCTGTTGGAAACAGTAGATGTTCAATTAATTTTACCAAATGTGTATGTGTGTGTTTGTGTGTGTGTTTATGGTGTAGAATTTTATTTGAGAACAAAATAAACTTATATTGCTACAATAAAAGTCTTAAAGCCACTTATGCGGAATAGGAGAACTACAATCCAACACTACCCACTCCATTATTGTTCAGACCAAACCTGGAGTTCCGTGTACAACCTCTGAATCATGAGCTGTAGCAGATGCTAATTTTGCCTGGCTCAGACCCCTTGGGATCCCATTACTGGGCTGGTAAGCCTATCTTCCAGTGGCTGTGGGTGCTGTTGCCAATGACTCATACCTGTGATACTTACTGGAGCTGTGCCTCTGGGTAGCTGGAGTTGTCAAACTTCCTCCTGCCCAGAAGTGCCAAGGCTATCCCCACTCAATGACTGACTAGAGCAGGAGTACAGAAGTCTGGCTCCCTTGACTCAAGAGGGACAGATTCTGAAGCATAGTTTACTTCTCAGAGCTCCCTGCAGGCTCAGGCTCAGGCTCAGGCTCAGGCTGTTTTCTATACAACAAAATTCTTGCTTAGCTTCTCTGCTTAAAAATCCCTGTCTCATGCTCTGCTTCTCAGGAATCTGACCTGAGACATACAAGTGGAGTAAAGTAAGAGACCTGGATACTGCTGAGAGTACCTGGCACCATGCCATATAAAAAACAGTGGCCGCAATAGTAAGAAAGATTTTGGACCAGGAAGTTGTCATCATGGGAGAGGAACCTGATTTGTCCTTTTGCCCTTGAATGAGTAGAACAAAGACCAGTCTATAGAAGCTTCAGGGGCACGTATTTCACTTCAGTGTAGAAAGAACTGTCTAATAGTGTAGTCCAAAGGTTAGTGAAAGATAAACCAACCTATAAAAGTTTTCTATTACTGCCATAGCAAATTATCACACATTTAGCAGCTTAGACCAACACAGATTTATTAGCTCATAGTTTGGAAGTCTTGGTATAGCATGACTAATTGGATCCTTTGCTTTGAGTCTCATGAGGCCAAAATTAAGGTGTTGTTAGGGCTGTGTTCCTTTCTGGAGATTCTTGACATCAGTCTGCTTTCAAGCTCATTTAGGTTGTTGGCTGAATCTAGTTCCTTGTATTTGTAGGTCTGAGATCCCCATTACTAAAGGCCTCCTCTGGTCCTTGCACATGACCCCTACATCTTGGAACCAACAATGGCACATCAAATCCTTCTCATGCTTAGGATCTCTCTGACTTCCCCATCTGCGGCATCTCTCCTCTGCCTCCAGTTAGAGAAAGTTCTGAGCCTTTAAAGAGCTCATGTGATTAGATTGGGCCCACTCAGGTTATCTGGGATCATCTTCCTGTCTTAGCATCTATAACATTAATTACAACAGCAAAGCCTATTTTGCCATATAATGTAACATATTCACAGGTCTTGGAAACAGTAGTAGACATCTTTGGTAGAGGGTGCTATTTTGCTGACCACAGTTCACCCTGTGAGGCTCCCAAAGATGCACATCACTCCCAAATAAAAATACATTCACCTCATCCCAAGTTCTCCAAAGGTCTCATTATAGCATCAACTGAAAGGCCCAAATATTATCAGTTCAAAGCCCAAACATCTAAATTCTCTAACTTATGTATTGGTGAAGCTCTGGGTATAATCTACGAAGTACAGTTCCTGGGGTGCAATTCCTCTCTATCAGTGGGCCTGTGAAAATAAAGAAACAAGTTGTTCCCTCCCAATAAACAATGATTGTACAGGTATACATTGTTACAGACATTCCAGTTCAAATGGGGGGTAAAGGGGAGATTTGGAGTCACAAGTCCAATGGAGATTTGAGATCCAGCTGGACAAACTCTATTAGGTTTCAAGACCTGGGAATAATCCTCTGTGGTTCTTGGTTTCACTAAAACCCTATAGAGCCCGATTTTCTCAGGCACTCTCTCATCCAAGTACTAACTAGGCCCAAGCTTGCTTAGCTTCCAAGAGCAGAGGAGAACAGTGGCATAGGATAAGGTAAATGACTAGGATGTTACTGAGAGCACCCAGCACTGTGCCACATAAGACATAGTGGATAGAATGACTCTTCAGTAAGAAAGTACTTCCGAGCGGGAAGCTATCATCATGGGACAAATGGATTCTTTTTGCTTTTTATGTTCCCAAATGAGTAGAATAAAGGCCAGCATATATAAGGTTCAAGGAGTAGTACCCATTTTTTGGCTTAGGAACAGAGGAGACCAGCAAAGGAGTCTAACAGAGACGCCCAAAGGTGGTTAAAGATTAACCCGCCACAGGCTTCTTCCATGAAGGTTTCCATAGCTCTCCTTTCCACACTGAGTCTGGATGCTTGCCTCTCATTCTCTCCAATAACATGCCATTTAGAACTGGTAGGTTCCTATCAGGGACCTTAGAAACCAGATGTCAGATTTAGTTACCTGTTAAAATCCTAAATGTTTGCAAAGTATGAAGAGACCATAAATAGTGATATAAACTAAATGTTGTGTTAGTACTTAAGGGTCATACTCTTAACTCTTACTGGCTTTGTGATCTTGGGCATGCTACTTAACTCTCTGAGTCTGAATGTCTGCAGCTTTCCCATGGGGATGGTAACTCCTATCTAAAGGGATTCTATGCAGATCCAGTCAGGCTAGACAGAAAGCCCAGAGCTTGGCATATGGTAAGCATTCTGTAAGTGGTGGATAATGGTCTTATTGTGGTTTCGTATTCCAGTTAGGTACTCCCATTCCACTGGACAATTAAGTTTCCTGAGACCTGGTGTAGTGTTTCATTTATTTTTGTTATCTCTGCATTGCCTCGCATGTATTAGGTGCTCAGTAAATATTGAATTAAATAACTAAACTTCATTGTTTCTCCTAGGACACTGCTAAAACCATTGGCTAAATATTTGGAAGTTTGCATCCCATTCTATTAATTTCTGTGGTTCCCAGGCTTATAGTATCCAAAGGATTTCAAACAATTTTAAATGCAGATTTATCAACAGGAGTAAGTTGTACATTAAAACAAACTAAGTGGAAATGTATGTGTGCAGAGATTCAGTTGTTATGTTCTTAGGTTCCCCAATGTCTTTTTTTTTTTTTTTTTTGGTGAAGACTTAAAAAATGATTTAACAATAAGGTTATATCATATTTATGTATTTCCATGGAAACTGCTTTCTTTTTCTAGAATCTGAAGACTTCTGTGTAAGACCAAGATCTTTATGAGGACCTACATGGCCTTATACAATCTGTTGCCTTTTCACCCCTTACCCCTTGGGCCTCACCTCCCAGCACTCTCTTTGTCACTCCAACAACACTGAGCAACTTGCTGCCCCCACCCTAAACCCTCTAGGCATGATATCACCCCTAAAGAGAATGTCTGCGCTAGAATGCAAGTGTCATGAAGGCAGGGGTTCTGTGTGTTTTATCTTGCACATCGTGGGCCTTCAGTAAGTATTTCTTGAATTGAATTATTCAGTCACACCCAGTATCAATGCCTTAATGGTTGTCAGTATCAGATCACACAAGTGGCCAGGAAAGCCATTTTGCCAGGTCGCATTCTCTAGTATTACTTCCAGGAACACTAATAACCGTTCAGGAGCAACAACAGTCATAAGGATAAGTTTCAGTTATTGAGAGTGTACTACATGCCAGCCCAGGCAGGTGCTTTACATGCTTATCTCTTTTCAATTTCACTATCCTGAGGATCAATGAAAATTCAGGAACTTGCCCAAGGTCACTCACATAGGAGGTGGAGAAGACAGGATCTGTTTATTTGTAGAGGATGAATTTTAAGACTGTGAGTTTTACTTTCCAAAAAGGGAAGTTTCATTTTGAACTTTTGTTATTAATTTGTTTTATTATGTGTGGGCAAAGAATGAGGCCTTTTATCACTTCTGCCATTTGGAATACATTTGAGGTTTTTCTTGGTGGTCTGGTATGTGATCAATCTGTTTAAATACTCCATGGAGTCTTGAGATGGAGGTCTGTAGGATCCAAAATTCGGTGTGACTGTCAATTAGTTCAGCCTCACTCATTATATCATTTAAATCTTTCAGTTACTATGTTTAATGCTTGATCTGTCAAAGATTAAGAAGGGTATTAATATTTGAAAGAAATTATTTTGTTTTCCATTTTGTGTGCTTAACCATGTTTGTCATTTAAGTTTTAATATCTAATATGGGTATCAGCATCAGACAATTGTTCTAAGTTTCTTTAAATTTTCAAGTACCCAAGAAAAGAGTGAGAAATAGAAGACTGAATCAAAGGAGAAATAGGAGGTGGCTATAATGAAATAAGCCAATGGAGATGTTTGTGTTATCTTCAAATACCCAATCAAAGCTAACTGGTGAAAATGGGCAGTTTAGCATGGTTGTTAAAGCAGAGACCTTGGAACTGAACTGCTTCGGGTAAATCCCAGTAATGTAATTCAGTAGACCGGGCAAGTTACTAACTTCTCTATGCTTCTGTTTCCTTGAGTGAAAAATGGTGATGGTGATGATAATAATACCTATGAAGGTTAATGTAAAGATTAAACAATTGAATATTTATAAAGTTCTTAGAAGAGTGCTTAGTACAATGTAGCAATGTATAAGTAACTGTTGGCTATTATCATCCCTCATATCAGACTCCTTTTGGTCAAAAGGTATAGAACTTCTAGGCCTATAAGTACAATGCCATTTGTACTGTGTCATTAGTCAATATTCATTGAGCACTTACTGTAGACAGGTACTATGTTGGTTACTGCAAATATAGTGGACATACAGAGTCCCTGTGCTCATGAAGTTTATCACTCAATGGTAAACATGGATGTGAATCCATTAATTTTATAAATTATTGTGAAATTACAGTCATATCCGGTGATACAAACAATAGTACACAATGCTATGAGAGTGTACATGAGGATGTGGCATGTAGGTTATTCTGGAGGGTCAGCTAATAGCCTTTCTGTGACATATTTGTAACCTACTGCATCATAACTAGTGACCACAAATACTTAGTGGCCTAAAACTACAAACACTTATTATCTCATAGATTCTGTGGACAAGGAAAGACTGAGTCACTTATCTGATGGTTCTGACCCAGAATCCCTCATGAGACTGCACTCAAGCTGTGGGGCAGAGCTATAGGCATCTGAGGCTTGACTGAATCTGGAAGACCCACTTCCATGACTGCTTATTCACATAGCTGTTGGCAGGAGGCCTCAATTTTATGCCATTGGGCCTCTTTGTAGGGCAGTGTGAGTATCCTCATGATGTGGCAGCTGGCTTCCCCCAGAGCAAGTAATCCAAGACTGATCAAAAAGTAAGCCAACATTGCTTTTATGAACAAGCCTCAGAAGTAACTCATGTCACTTCAACCATATTCTATTTATTAGAAGTAAGTTACTAAGTCCAGGCCACAGTTAAGGAGAAGACATTTAGGCTTCACTTTATAGAGTTTGTGGGCATATGTCAAACTACCATATGGGGAACTGGTATTTTTTCTGAGATGACTAGTATGAGTACTGAAGATATTCTGGACTGGGGGTTGACAACTTTTTCTGTAAAATGGTGTATGCGAGGCCTTTGGGTTTCTGTCACAATATTTCAACTCTGCCATTGTAGCGTGAAAGCAACCACAGACAGTATGCAATGGTTAAGCAGTATTTCAGTAAAACTTTATTTACCAAATCAGATGGTCGGCTGGATCTGGCCTAAGAGCTAGTTTGCTGACCTTTGTAGACAAAAGAGAGTGAAAGGGTAGAGGATTATTCTCAATAGAAGAAACAGAATGTTGTAGAATTCTTATGAATTTAAGAATATAAAGATATCTGAAACAGAGGGTTTCTTTTCCATGTCTAGGAGGTTTATTGTAACATGGTTTATAATGGGAAAAAGAAAAGTAGGAAGCACTTATTTACACAGATAAATTCTAAATACATGAATATTGTTGAGGTAAAAACTGAAGTGCAATGGCTTTGTGCAATATGGACAGCATTTGATGTAAATTAAAAATGATGCACTCTGTTGTTAGATGTGTACTATTTATGAGGACATACATCTACAGAAAGAGCACAAAAACATGCATGAGGAAGATGGACACCGACTTTAAGATGATGGTTTCTCTTTAAAAGAATGGCAATAAAGAAAGTGGGACTTTGGCACTTTATGTTTATGGTTTTTTAAAAATTTAAGTTGTGGTAAAAGACACACAACATAAAATTTACCATTTTAACCACTTTTAAATGTGCAGCTCAATAATGTTAAGTATATTCACATTGTCGTATAACTAATCTCTAGAACTTTTTCATCTTGTGAAACTGAAACTGTGCCCATTTAGCAACCCCCATTTCCCCCTAACCCTTAGTCCCTGACAATCACCATTCTACTTTTTGTTTCTATGAGTTTGACTACTCAATATTCCTCGCATAAGACTGCACACTATGTGTGCTTTTGTGACTGCTTTATTTCACTAAGCTTAATGCCCTTGGGGTGCATTTATATTGTAGCAGATGTTCCAGTGTACTTCCTTTATAAGGCTGAGTAATATTTTATTGTACTTACATACCACATTTTGTTTATCCATCCATTTGTTGGTGGACTTTTCAGGTGCTTCCATCTTTTGCTAATGTGATAACAGTATGAACATGGGTGTGCAAATGTTAAAGAGTTTTGATAAAAGAAATGATCAGTTGAATTTGTGGAGATATAGTTGCCTGAGGTTCTTCTCTCCTTCCATTCTTCCACAGAACATTCCAGCCAAATTTTCATTTCTACTATCTATTAAATTTGCTGTAGTAAAGGTTACTAATGAGGTTATTAATGACCTGCATGTTGCTAAGTCCTGTGGTCAACTCTTTGGCCTCATCCTAGTAACTCCTCAGCAGTAATCGATTAGCTGGTCATTCGCGTACCCTGGGCTCATTATCCTCGCTGGATTTCCAGGATGCCACACTCCTGGTTCTCCTCCTACCTCCCTGGCTGTTCTTCTTCAGTCTTCTTCACCATTTCCTCCTCCCTTCTCCTACCTCTAGTGTTGGATTGCCCCTGGGTTTAGTTCTCTGACTTTTCCTCCTTATGCTTGGTCCCTAGCTGATCTTATCTAGACTCTCTACTTTAAGTGCCATCTATTCCCTGATATCAATTTTGCAATTGTAGCTCTTCTTTTCTCAAATTGAGACCCATCTATTTGATCTCCTGCTCAGCATCTCCACTTGGATGTCTAACAAACTTAACACATGCAAACCCAAATTCTTGGTTTCTATCTCTCCCACTTCTCCTCCCTAGTTTTTTCTGTCTTTGTATTCCACCTCTGTTTTTCCTGTTGTTTGGACTAGAAACCTTGAAGCCTTGAAACCTAGAAGTCTTTACTTTTTTTCTCTAGTCTCTAGGCAATCTGTCAGGAAGTCAAGTCAGCCTCACCTTCAACACATAAACAAACTCAACTCCTCATTGCCTCCACTGTCACCCTGGTCCAAGGTTCTATCATGCCTTTCTGGGGTTATTCCAATTGCTTCTTCCTAGTACCTGTGGTTCTACTCTTAACACCTCCTCACTTATCATGCCCAACTCCAATCCAAAACCACACTGTAGTCCAGCACCTGGAATAATCACTTAAGAAAGTGTAACATCAGACTTCTGGCCAAGATGGAGGTGTAGGTAGAAACCCTTTGCTTTCTCACACAACCAAAAGAAGGACAACAACAAGTTTAAAAACAAAAAACAACCAGAACTGCCAGAAAAATTGAACTGTATGGAAGTCCAACAACCAAGGAGTTAAAGAAGAAACATTCATTCAGACTGGTAGGAGGGATAGAGATGGGCAGTTGGGGTGGAGAGGACACACAGTAAGGTCGTGGACTGGGCAGGCCAGGCGGTGGCTGGGGGACATGGTGGTTCCCCATTTGTGTGCAGATAAGCCAGGAGAAACAAATGGGGAATGAGACAGACCATGCAACCCAGAGTTTCGGTGTGGGAAACTAAAGCCTCAAAACCTCTGACTGTACAAACCCGTGGGAGTTGTGGTAGCTCCCAGTCTTACAGGAGAGTTTGTTCATAGGCCCACAGGATCCTAGAATGCACACAAGCCCACTTACCTGGGAATCAGTACCTGGAAGGCACAATTTGCTTATGGGTGGGGGGGAAGAGACTGAAAGTGGGGTGAGAGCAGAGCAAGTGGTATTGTTACCTCTTGGACCCCTCCCCCACAAACAGCACCACAACACAGTGAAGTGGGTTGCCCCGCCCTGGTAAATATCTAAGTCTCCACCCCTTCCAATATAACATGTGCACTGAGACAAAGAAATACAGCCCAAATGAAAGAACAGATCAAAATTCCAGGAAAAGAACTGAGCAATGAGGAGATAGCCAACCTATCAGATGCAGAGTTCAAAACATTGGTAATCAGGATGCTCACAGAAGTGACTGAGTACAGATGCAAAATAGAGGAAGAAGTGAAGGCTATGCAAAGTGAAATAAAGAAAAACATATAGGGAACCGACAGTGAAGGGGAGGAAACTGGGACCCAAATCAATGATTTGGAAGAGAATGAAGAAACAAGAATTCAAAAAAATGAGGAGAGGCTTAGGAACCTCTGGGACAACTTTAAATGCTTCAACATCTGAATCATAACGGTGACAGAAGGAGAAGAGGAAGAGCAAGAAATTGAAAACTTATTTGAAAAAATAATGAAGGAGAAGTTCCCCAAGCTGGCAAAGGAAATAGATTTCCAGGAAGTCCAGGAAGATTAGAGAGTCACAAAGAAATTGGACCAAAGGAAGAACACACCAAGACATATATCGTAATTAAATTACCCAAGATTAAATATAAGGAGAGAATCTTAAAAGCAGCATGAGAAAAGGAAACAGTTACCTACAAAGGAGTTCCCATAAGACTATCAGCTGATTTCTCAAAAGAAATCTTTTGAGAAAGTGTCTGGAAGGACCTGGAAAGAAGTATTCCAAGTCATGAAAGGCAAGGACCTACATCCAAGATTACTCTATC
>VMDR010015361.1:0-22403 GCA_007922815.1 Macrotus californicus | reverse complement strand
ACATCATTTTTATCAGTTTGGTAGTTCTTCAAGGTTTTGAAAGACATTTTAAGGCCCCAAGGTTATAGAATTTAACTGCAATCCTCAGCCCACTTATAATCAAGAAAATCTAATGTGGCTTCAGTGATCAGAATAAGCAAAGATGCTTTGCTTGCAAATCATAAAAACAAACAAAAAAGTCTGAATGTCAACATATAAAATTAATGTAGAGAAAGTCTGAAACTCATTGACTCATCCAAAACACATATAGTAACTTGATTGTGTTTCTATTTTAGAGGGATTTTTTTCCTTCTTTTTCTGTTTGGTCACATTTGGGGGTAATTTGAACTTCCAATACCTCCCAGGCAGTGAAATGGGAAATTTTGTGAGGATAATATTTGAACTAAATAAGAAGTTTGACTGTTTTCTCTTAGGATGACATCCTTTTATATCAGTGACTTTTGTGGTCTATCTATATAGGTTTTTGCTTCTCCCCATTCCCAGCTTTACTGAGATATAATTGAAAAATAGAATTGTAATATGTTTAAGGTATACTTTATGATGACTTAATATGCATTGTGAAAGAATTCCTCCCATTAATTAACACATCTATCACCTCACATAGCATATATATATACATATATATATGTTTTTTTAGTAAAAACATTTAAGTTCCACTCTTAGCAAATTTAAATTATACAATATAGTGTTATCAATTATACTCACCATGTTATTCATTAGCTTCTCTAACCTTCCAACCTTACTCATCTTAGAGCTAAAAGTTTATACTATTTTACTAACTTCTCCTATATTCCCCACACCCCAGATCCTGAAAACCACTCATACTTCCTGTTTCTAAGAGTATTACAGAACAGACCTGGGTGGGGGTGTGTGTGAATGATATACTACTACCACCGAATGGACCAATCCTTGTGCTCTGGTGGTCCCCCCACTCCATACTAGGTTCGCCTTGGCCACTGCCAGGGAAAGACGTCTATCAATGCCAGAGATTGGTGAAAAAGAAAGGGATTATTTATTTAAAGAGTTATATAAATTTAAGACTAATGACTTAATGTCTTCATTGAGATCCCAAAGTCCCTTAAAATACCCATAAAACACAGTCCTTCCTTCCCCCTCTGCCCAGTCTGGGGTACCTTATCTCAGGAAAAGAAGAAGTCCCGGGTTCAGGCAGCCCCTCGCTCCGGCAAGATCAGCTGTGTTGCCCCTGCAATCTCCAGTTAATCCAAACCCATGTGGCACCTTCTCCTGGCCCACCAGCAAGAGTTCTTTTACCCCTTTCCTTCCAGGAAAAGTCTCTCCTGCTTCCGAAGCCACGTGGCAAAAAGGGAGCACCCTAAAGCCACATGATCCCCAAAAGACCCCAAACAGCTGCCGCACTTCGGTTTAAATCCCAGGGCCAATCTTCCTCTGCCACGTTATTTCTGAGTCTGCCCACAATTGGCCACAGCTGCCAGCATTCCCATATTTTTCCAGCTTTACTGAGCTGCCATAAAAAGTCCGGACAGGTTCAGCCTTGTGGTGTGAAGCCAATCATCTCCAACCTTTTAGCAGGCACTGTAACCAGGGGGAGTTGCCTCCCAGTTACATCATGGGTTGAAGTCACTCCCATCCCCCCGGCTCAAAGCACGGCCACAGCTGTTTAACATACCCATGAAACCAGTTAAAGGGTATAGATATGTTAAACCACTGTTCTAGAGGGTTATCTGCAAAACTTACTATCCAAAACAACTCTCAATGGCCCTGCTCCATGCATCCCATCCCCCAGCTCAGACTTGTAGGGGTGAGGACATCCCATATATATATATATATATATATATTTTTTTTTTTCTAATATTTCCTGGACATCAAGTTCTGGTCCCCATTCCAAATCCCTATTTGGGGCTCTCCCCTTGGCTGCTCCCTGTTACAAGAGCTTAAAGTTTTCTTTTTCTTTTTAGATTAAAGATGCAAGTGATACTATGCAGTGTTACTCAGTCTGGCTTATTTCAGTTACATTGGGTTTTGAGCAATGCATATTCTGAGGACAAGGATTTGATGTAATTTATCAGACATCTAACCAGCCAGGAGTATGTACACATGCTCCCTGAGGTAAACAGTAGCTAAAATAGCTAAAAGACATTTTTTAAATTAAAACAATTGACATTCATTTATTCAACTTTTTAAATTCTGAATACATTTGTGACAAATGTGAGGGGAAAAGTGACCAGCAAGAGAAGAAAATAGAACATGTACCATTTTCATTAAAAAAAAAAAAAACCTTGTTTTTTAAGATCTTGGATATTGGAACTAGAAAGTAATTAATATGCTATCTGATCTTTAGAATAGTACTTTCATTTTTGTTCACAGTGGTTCTGCACCCCTTTCCCCCAAAAGAAAAAAAAAGAAGCCTATTTACCCATTTTAATAATGTTTTTATATATTTATAAGATAATCGTTCAAATATTTGAATCTCTAGTTTGGGAAATTAAGGGAAAATGTTTGCTATGAATTTTTTCAGAAGGAATGCAGGGTTTGGCAAAAGTAGGTTTACAGTTTTTCATATGGAAAATAATATAATAATTAATAAATAGTTATTAAGAATAAACTTTGTGGTTTATGTGCTCAAAACTATAAATCCACTTTTGCCCCACCCTGTATATTCAATACATACTTATTGAATATTTATTATGTGCAAGATTGTTGCTGGGAACTCCATGGAGGGCAGACTAATTCATGATTGTTTTCTTAAGTAGTTTATGATAAATTGGAAGATGACAGGGCCATAACAATCTAATGTATAATGTAAAAGTACATGAAAACATGTAATTAGAGACAATATGATTTCATAGGAAGAGAAAACTTTAAGAAGTATGGCATCCACTCAACTGGATGTGTAGGTGAGCATGTGTTGTATTCCCAGCGAGGTGAATCATGAGAGCTAAGATAAGAATTTTGGATTTGGAAGGATTTATGCAGCACAGTAACCATGTACACTGATTAAATTTAAAGCATCTTGTATGAGAAAAGAAATCTTCCTTTTATTATGCCTTCATTTTGTGCACACTACTGCACTCAAACATAATAGCCTTATAAATGCCTGCAAAATTCAAAACCTGCCCTCAAATGGCATCTTTTATAGCATACTTTTGAGATGAACATTTATGGACTGTCTGAGGATACAACCAAATTTAAAACAAAAAGGATTATAGAAGGATACATGGCAAGCTGTATGGAGAAATGAGTTTAGTCGTCTAAGACTTCCTTGAAAAGTAATGTTGGTTTAGGCTCATAGTCTCAAAGCAAGTGGAGAGTAGCAAAGATCCAGCCCTAAGACATTGGACCATCTATGTTTTTCCCCCAGTTTCCCTATGGAAGACTATAGTGTTTCTGTCCCTATACCTTGTATTATCAAAGCTCAGACTTTCTATCAAGAATTTGCTAGTGAGGAAAGTAGAAAAAGAAGTGGAA
The DNA here is from genome assembly GCA_007922815.1 of Macrotus californicus. Classification (NCBI taxonomy): domain Eukaryota; kingdom Metazoa; phylum Chordata; class Mammalia; order Chiroptera; family Phyllostomidae; genus Macrotus; species Macrotus californicus. The sequence continues at coordinate 18,956 of VMDR010015361.1, read as the reverse complement.
TTAATGTCATCTCCCACAGATATTATACAGTTGGCATTGAGAAAGGAGAGTAAGGTAAGTACAAAGTACCCTGGGAGAGCACAGCAAAAAAACAGCCAAAATTTGTTCCCAGGGGAGAAAAAAATGACATTTTTTAAAAAGAACAAACATAGATTGACTGTCAGTTTCCCAAAATAATTTTTCCTCTGCTAATTGTCCTAATGTCTTCCTACAAAATTACTAAGATGTGAGTAAACAGAAATAAATAGGCATTTATTTTTTATCTGAATCCTTTAAAATACTTATGTATTTATTTATAAAACATTTAGCTCATTTTTATTGTAGACATTTATCCTTGTATATATTTTGAAATGATTATTTGAATTCTCCTATTTTTTCTTTTAACGTTGACATTTGCTTAATTCTGAATTAGGTGAGGATTTATTTGCCACACAAAATCTGCTGATTTCCCTCAGATTCTTAGATGTAAAAAGAGAATAAAAGTTAAAAACTGCTTAATCAGCCTGATTGCCTGACGCTTCAACTGGAGTTCCTTCTTCACACCTCAGGGGAAAGAGTCCTGGTATTTCCTCTCAGACACAAATTAAGACCTGTGGATTCTTTAAACATTTTTGTTAGTTTTTTTATAATATATTTTATGGATTATTCTATTATCATTATGCCAATATTTTCCCCTTTGCCCTTCTCTACCTGGTATCCCCATCACCTCCAGCAATTCCCTCCTTTAGTTCATGTCCATGAGTCGTGCATACAACTTCTTTGTTTACTCCATTCCCAATACTGTTCTTAACATACCTCTGTCTGTTTTGTACCTACCAATTTGTACCTGCATCTTGTCCCATTTTCCTCCTTCCTCATCCCAACTGATAACATTCCAAATAATCTCCATATCTATGATTGTGTTCCTGTCCTGCTTATTTGCTTTTTATTGTTTTAAAGATTGTATTTATTTATTTTTAGACAGAGGGGAAGGGAGAGAGAAAGAGAGGAAGAGAAATATCAGTGTGCAGTTGCCTCTCACATGCCCCCTAATGGGGACCTGAACTGCAACACAGGCATGTGTCCTGACTGGGAATCAAACCAAGAACCCTTTGGTTCACAGGTTGGTGCTCAGTCCACTGAGCCACACCAACCAGGGCTGCTTAGTTTATTTTTTAGATTCAGTTTTTGATAGTTATGCACTTGTTGCCATTTTAATGTTCATAGTTTTGATATTCTTTTTCTTAAATAAGTCTCTTTAACATTTCATGTAATAATGGCTTGGTGATGATGAACTCCTTTAGCTTTACCTTGTCTGGGAATCACTTTATCTGCCCTTCCATTCTAAATGATAGCTTTGCTGGATAGAGTAATCTAGGTTGTAGGTCCTTGCTTTTAATCACTTTGTATATTTCTTGTCAGTCCCTTCTAGCCTGAAAAGTTTGAGAAATCAGGTGACAGTCTTATGGGAATTCCTTTGTAGGTAACTGTCTGCATTTCTCTTGCTGCTTTTAAGAGTCTCTCTTTATCTTTAACCTTTGGTATTTTAATTATGATGTGTGTTGGTGTGGTCATCATTGGGTCCAACCTGTTTGGGACTCTCTGTGCTTCCTGGACTTGTGTGTCTATTTCCTTTGCCAAATTAGGGAAATTTTCTTTCATTATTTTTTCAGATAAGTTTTCAATTTCTTGCTCTCTCTCTTCTTCTAGCATTCCTATGATTCAGATGTTGGTATGTTTGGAGATGTCCCAGAGGCTCCTTATTCCATTCTTGTTTTGTTTTGTTCTTTTCTTTTTTCTCCTTGTTGCTCTAATTGAATGCTTTTTTTCTTCCTATGTTCCAAATCACTGACTTCAGTATTGGCTTCCTCTCCTCCACTGTTGGTTCCCTGTGGATTTTTCTTTACTTCACTTAATGCAACCTTCATTGCTGCCTGGGTTTGTTTTTTTTTTTTTTTTTTTTAATGCTGTTGCAGTACCCAATGATTTCTTTGAGCATTCTGATAGCCAGTGTTTTGAACTCTGCATATGATAGGTTGCTTATCTCCATTTTATTTAGTTCTTTTCCTGGAATTTTGTTCTGCTCTTTCATTTGGGCCATATTTCCTTGTCTCTTCTTCCTTGTCTTTCCTTGTGAATGTGGCACCGCCTGTTCCATCACATCTCTGTGCCTCTCCATGCTTTCTCCTGTCCTACCTGTCTGGATGAATGTGACTTCTTTAAATTTTTGGTTGTCAGACTTCCATACAGCTCAATTTTCTGATGAATCTGGGTATTATTTGTTTTGTAGTTTAGTTATAATTTTTGCTGTAATTGTGCATGGAGATGAAGAGTGTTTACCTATGCTTTCATCTTGGCCAGAAGTCTGCTTCTAGTAATCTATTCATTCACCCTCTTTTTTTCAATCTTTGAATTAAGTGAGAAATTTTATACATACATGTAACAGATTTTGCTGTGTATAATGTACTCCTGTGTATAGTATACACCCATGTTTTTAGCCCAAACTTTCAGAAAAAAAATATTTTGTTTTAATTTTTTAATTCAATTATTCATTATTTATATATAGAAACAAAACTTATTATCATATTCCAGGGTATTATTTTGCATACTGATATCATTATTGCTTTCTAGAATTACACTTTTAATGCGTAAGCATAAATAAAAGAATTAAAAACATTCTACAGATATGGAATTAGTACTTCCCATGTAGAATGTGCACCCTTGTTTTTCACTCAAAAATTTGGACACAAAAGCACGCATTATACATGGCAAAATACAGGATTTTCTTTTTTAAATTGTTGTTCTATTATAGTTGTCCCAGTTTTCCTCCATTGCACACATGTATTTTCTACTTCACATTACATCATCATGAACCTTTTCCAATATTGTTACATGTTTTCAAAAATAATGATTTAAAATGTTGCCTATCATTCTATACATACTTCAATACCAAAGGTGTATCATGTATTTAGACATTTGTGTGGGGCACATGAACTGCTTCTGCCTTTTTGTCTTTATCCAAGGCAGATGTATATGAATATAAAATGTCTCTGAGTATAAAGTCACAGCCCCATCTTTGAAAGTTTGGTACAGTCAAATGGTAAATTCACAAAATTCTGGCTCACAGAATATGAGCAATATTCCTGGACATGATTACCCAATTGATTCCATAAAAGTGAATTACACATGGTCATAAAATGACATGCTCACTGAAGGCTAGTGTTCTGGAGTTCCTTTCCACTTTGTCCTATGTGTTCCATCATTTTCCAGTAATCATGGAATTGAGCTTGATGTCAGTTAGAACATTCAAAAGATCCAGGTAAGCCTCTCTTTAGTTTACATTTTTAGCACAAGTAATATAAGATTAAAGTAAATTAAAGAGGGTAGACAGAATTTAATTTAAAAAATCTCAATTCATACATTACTGATGTTTCCTATATTTACTTCCCAAAGGTAATAGAACAGCTATTCTTAAGTACCTTTTTAGATACTTCTAACTCCTATGTCATACTACATATGTTTATAAACATCTACATAATTATTTCTATACTATGTGGCATGGTATACATTTTATTCCGCTCCTTTGGTTTATTCTAGGTACTATAGCTTGAAAAACATTTTATGAAGAGAAAATCCGGCACATTAAGTGATCATAGTGCACAGTATGTTGTGCAGGGCACAAGGGTTGATTTACCCAGTCCTCAGTGGGTGGATACTGGGATTGCTTTTAGTACCCCACACCTCAAGTTCTTTTTCCTGTGTGCTATTGAGTAAAGCAAATTTTATAGAGAAACACTCACTTCTTAATGAAATAAAAAATTACTCATGTGTATAATTCTTAGGAATGTGTCAGAGCAAGGGAGAAAAAGGAAGCTAAAAAATGAGGGTTTTGGCCAATACAGTTTTGCTCATAAACTGATATTTTCACCTTTCAGTGCTTGTACAATACAATAAGTAGAAAGAAGTTTCTGTGCGCTGCAGCCTGCATTCTCACAGGCTTTCCACTCCATCATTTGTTAGAGCAGGAATGACTTCCTGAGTTGAGAGGAGAAATCCAAAGCAGAGCTGTTGGCCCACACAGTGACACCCTCTACAGTATCAAAAGCAGACCTGGAAATGAGAGAAGCTGTGATAGAGACTGTGTCAGGGATACCAAAGGTCAGGCTGAAAGTCCTCCCAGAGCTGCTGCTCAGAAATGTTAATACGTACAGATTTGGACTGTTTAGATGGATGCATCTGAAAAAAAAAGATAAAGCTGCAATGAGAGTAAAGTGGCAATGCTCAGATCACAGAATGAAGCAAAATAAAGTGTTATTCAGTGAGAGGAGAAAGGTCTCCTCTAATGCATCCGAGAGCTCCTATTTTTACATTTCTGTGTGTGGAAGCAAAAGCATTAGGAGGACTAAAAAACCTGGCCCAGGTTTCCTGCAATTTCACAACACCAGGCTGTTTGTGGAGCTGCACTCTGATGGGTTTTTAGCTTTTATGTGAGGTTCATGATGGCTTGTTTAACAGAATTGTTTTAGCATTAGTTTGCCCGCTCAGGTAACCCAAAGGTCTTCTTTTCAAGGCCTGAAAGTTCTAGAAATGCACTACCTCTTTCACAGCCACCAAGCACCACCCAACGACATTAACGTGCTTAAAAACAGCAAAAGTTCCCTTTCTAATTTTTTTTGAAATACTGTTGCTTTGATTTATGAAAATTTGGAACATTTTCTTGCCATATATCAGTCAAGGACTTCGGTTATCATTTATTTTACCATTTAAAAATATTCTAAGCTTTAATCATTCAGATTTCATTAAATATCAGAATACTTTGACTTGGGCCAGGAAATTAAAAGGAATACTATTTTGTATCTTGGACCTGTTATTTATTTTGTAAACTATTGCAACTCATGAGTTTTTTCAAAGAACAATTATTGTGGATTATTGAGTTTTCTTTGAGGAACTTTGAGGGTGAGTTGTTTTATAGAAGTTGGAAATTTTTTATTGCTTTAAATTGCAACGTTTGTTCAGTCAGGAAATATCCCCATTTTGATCTTTTTTTTTTACGTTTATTTAAAAAGTACTCTTTCTGTGAATAAAGCTTTAAAATAATAAATAATTTTTCTTGCTTTGTGTTTATCCTATCTGAAAACTTGTTATGACTGTTCTGCTTTTGAAATTCCAGGAGCTGCTCAATCCTGTGTTTTAGGAAAGTCCCCAACCCATTCCCATTCAGCAGCGTCACAAAGAGAAACAAAGAAAACATGCCAGAGCTGTTTAAAACCACAGAACCCAAGTACAGATTCAGGTGAGACCTACCTATTACCAAATAACTTTTATTTAAAGTAACATTTAAAAGACATCAAGCCTATTCTAAAATAAAAATGCACTTAGTAAGGAGTTACTATTGTACGAATTATCGACAGATTGTGTGGTTCTCACTTTTGCTCTTCGTGGTGCTGACAAACAGGCTACTACTCTAAAGAAGTCAAGACTCAAACTGCAGTGTAGGCTGAGAAAGAATGAAACCAGCTGTATATTTCTCCATTTTGGAAACACTAGGAAAATACAAAGGTCGATCTTGAAGGTAGGGGGTTGGGAGTAAGAAAAAGGAAGGCCACGGGGAGAATGGGTGGGTTCAACAGGACTGGCTGCTCAGAAAGGGCAATAGACTTGCCGTTAGCATCTGATCCTCAGCGAGGGATCAAGATAGGCCTTGAGCGATCAAGATAGGCCTTCTGTCAAAGGGCTCCCCTGGAAAAGGCTCAGAATTCTCAACGTTAGTTCTCTTCTGCCTTGCTCAGGGCCTTGCACTTCTGTTTCCTGGGCTCTTCATTGATGATTCCACCCTGTCTTCAGTGCAGTCCTGCCTCCCACTTGGGTCACTTGTGCAAATTGATTATCCTACTAACTTTTGGACTGTGCCCCTATTCCTTTGCTATTTATACCAACTGTTGGTAAAGGGATGACTATAGGAGAGCACTTGAAAAATGGCTTTTCTTTCCCAATCCTTGTAACCTCCTACCTTTACATGTTGTCCAGGTGAGGCGAACAGTTAATAGTTTTCTTTTCCACCCATTTTATTCTAGTGCAGCACTTTAAAGTGGTCAAAACTTTTATATTACCCTTTCTTCTGTCAACACATACAAGTTAAAGGCAATTCCATTTTTCTTTTCTTCCTTTTATCTATTTAGAAAAAATCATTGGCATTAAGATGTGCTACATTAATGTAATTGTTTCAACTTACAGTTGATCAAATCAGCAAAAGTCATCTTTAAATCAGTGTCATTTTGAAGCCTTAAAATAAGCTGTTCTCTGAATTTGGACGGCTTATTTCTGGCAGTTTGCAGATGGACAGCCTCATGGCATTGCTGAATGTATGCATTAGAATATAATTAGCTACATATAAAGATAGGTTCAGTTCTTTCTAAATGGGTTAATCAGTTCTTGTTGAATTCAGGAAAATATAAGGAAAACTCAATGCTCAATGTCTTTAGATTTGCTGGCTTAGACTTTGGGCAAAAGTGAATATAAATGTGTACCCCAATGGGTACTAGTTAGTTTTATAGTGTTCGGATGTTCTATCAAGTTATCAAGGCATGGCGACTGACCAGTCACATTCCAAGAGACTTCTATGTTTGATTTTGCTTTGTTATCATTGGTAATCAAGAGCTTTACATTCACATCATTTAATCAACAACTGTGTGGTGCACTGCCCTTTGTAGGTGGGTTTCGAAGCAGCAGGACTCGTTTGCTTATTAATGAGTCCAGTTATTAGAATATCTTCTATAAACACCTTCTATTATATATAAAATATAGTACTAGTAATACAAGAAAACTGGGCTGCATCTCTGGCTTTCATTCTGTACCCTACCTGTTTTCTGGTGCTCTTGCTCATTCCTCTGTACAGAATATCTAATGCTGCTGTTTCTTCAGGGCTCTACCTGGCTTTTCATTTTTGTTTCTATGCTCCCCATAGAAACAGATAGCCTTATGTCTTTAAACATATCTGTATGTTGATAGTTCTTTAATGTGTATCTCAAGGACTGATTTCTCTCCTACACTCTACCTTCACCTAGAGGTGAAATAAATGTCTTGGACTTAAAATGCCCCCTAAACAGAATTCTTGATTCCTTTTCAACTCAAACTTCTAAATGGCTATGCCCTGCTTTCCAGTCTGCTCAATCTCCACAAAAGATATCACCATCTACCCAGATCTCCAACAGAAATCCTGGGAGGAATTCTTGATGACTCCTTTCCTTCAACCTCAAATCCAATCAATTAGAAGAACCTAAACTCTACTCCTTCTAAAGATACCAAATCCGTTTAGTTCCCAATCTTCGCTGTCCCTCTGCAGTTACACTGCCTCCATACAGGAACCTCCTAGCTGGTCCTCCTGCTTTCCGCCATGCCCGTCCCCAAAATGTTGTAAATGTGAGATCTTTACATGCCTCTCACTTTTCTTAAGTGTCATTATGAAAAATTTTAAATATATTCCAAAGTAGAGAGAACAGTATAATGAAACCCTATGTACTTATCATCCAGATAAAATCACTATCAATTATTAATTGTTTTAACTGTAATTTCACATGAATTCTATTCCAAACATACACTGAAATATTCTGAGGCAAATTCCAGACATATCATTTTATTTGTGAATATTCAGTATATATTACTGAAAGATAAAGATTTCTTTTAAAACAATTCTATAAGATCAAATATTGATTCATAATTATTATAATCCATGATTAGTCAATTTTCATGATTAATCAATTTGCGTGATTGTCTTAAAATATTATATAATAATTCCAAATAAGTACTTAAGTCTAATTTTAATTTTTAAATTCCTCTTTCTTCTTCCTTTTTTCCAAATTATGTGCTGAAGATACCTGTCCTTTGATCTGTCGAGTGCTTTCATTTGAAATTTTTATAATTGCACGCCCTTTAAGATGGTGTCTTTTAACATTTTCCTCTGACTCATATGTTTTCTGAAACCTGGTAGCTAGAGACTAGATGATCCTCAGGTTTATTTGCAGCAAGAGAGGTACAGAAATAATATTTACATTTCCTAGCACTACACACCAGCCACACTATCTCTCATTGTTTCTCTTTTTGCGACATTAAAAGTGATAAGTAGGTTAGGGTGTTGTCAGCCTGATGCATTCCTAGTAATGTTCTCTACCTATAATTCAATTAGTCATTTTAGCTATTGTTGATTGTGGCCTAAAATCATTATTCTGTTAAGGCTTGCAAAATGGTTATGTCCTAATTCAACATTTGTTTTTGATTTATTTGCTATTATATGTTTGTAAAAAACTTTTCTCTCATTACCTAACTGTTAATACTGTGGTGAGTTTGTAGAAAAATATGGGATTGGCGTTTTAACATCTTTCAGGGTGACTGATATGTTTTTTTCTTATTGGGTATTTTTATGAAACCATAGATTTTTAACATATTTAAAGATTTTAAATATGTATGTATCCTTAGCAATTATTACTGTTGCTGCTGTTTAAATTGTTCCTATTTTGGCAAGTTGAACTACTTCATATTGAATCCTGAGCTTTGATGACATAATCAAAATGCTCCCACTCTTCCTGGTATAATTAGTAAGATTTTCTCTGTTCTGCCTGTACATTTTTGCCCCACACCTGGAAGTAGCAAATTTTGCAAAACTATGTTTCCTTGAAGTGGAAAATTATGTTTAAAGACCTTAATTTAAGTGCTAGTGATGCTCATAGCTATTTTGTTGCTCAATATTTCTAGATTTTCCCATTGGATAGATCTTATAAAAATATTAAAGATAAAATACACTATGTGTTCATATTTAAATTTCCAATTCCACTACTAATTTGACCTCATTAGTCTTATATTTTCCTATCTTTTCTCTTAAGGTAAATATCTTGGATCCTAATACCAGTACTTATTGTTCATCCTAATATGTGTGGACATGCATGCATATTAATTATTTTATCCAGTAAGGACAGACATAAACACAAATATAGTCATACCTCAGTACTCTTCGGCTTCAGAACTCATCAAACCCTGTACTGGTCACGTTTTGATGAGAAAAGACTGTTTCAGCACTCTGTGCTTGCTCGGGACTCATGGCACTTGTTAGAACTTGTGTGAGTCACAACACCGCCCCACAGAGAAAATGCTTCATCACTGCTTGCTTGCTTGGTGTTTGTCAGTTTCTGCTGTTCTCTCAAGTTCTGGAACAGATTAAGGACAAGTACTATAGGTACCACTGTAGTTACAGAAAAACAATATGATTATAGAAATGGTTTAAAATGTTTGCAATGTTTTTGTCCTTAGGCTGTATCCCACTGGAGATGTACATATTACTATGTTTTAAAATCACTTGATGTAATTGCTTCTCGGCCTTTTGCCTAAGATCATAAAATCATTTGCTATAATATCTGTTTACGGGGTTTAGCTCCCCAATATGCAGTTCATTTCATTTGTTTTATTTTGCTTTGAATTCTTAAGGATTTATTTCTGCTTACATTTGGTTATATTATTATAAACACATTTGCATGATTCCAAAATCAGACCTACAGAATAAGTGCAGCTCAGACAAGTCTCACTTCCAACCCAATCTCCTTCGCCCCAGTCTCCTCCTGCCCTTGTAGGTAACCTATTTTATAAATTGGTTTTTAGTTTATCTTCCTTTTCAATACAGACATATTGGTGTGCATGTGTTTGCATTTGTGTGCTTCCCCCTTCTTGAAGATGAATGATAGGATACTGTCCACATTTCTCTCTGCCTATTTTCAGTTCATGCTGTATGCTAGATGTTACAGTAGAGCCACAATAGAGATATTTCTCCTCGCTTTTCGGAGCTACATAGTATTCCATTTTGTGAATATACCATAATTTATTGCAGCAGTCACCTAGTTATGAACCTTTTCTTGGGCTGTGTCCAGTCTTATCCTTTATAAATATTGCTTTCTTCCCATTTAGAAGTCTTTAGGGGTTTCTTATTGACTTTAGATAAAAATATAAAATACTTTCCATAGCCTACAAGATATTGCATAATGGGTCTTTATTTTAATTCTCCAACCTCAACTCACACCATTCTCTCCCACAGTCTAACTTCACTGTACTACTGCCACCAAGAATGCTTCTTGGCACCTGTCTTCACGGCTGACATAGTGTCCTCCTTCAGATTAGGGCAGTGCAGATGTTCCTGGCTGAAAAGTATCTCCTTGAAGAACCCTACCTCTGATGACACTACTAGTTACTAACTAGCTAATCACCTTGTTTGTTTCCTTCACAACGTGTAACACAATCTGCAGTGATACATGATCTCTCATATCATGTTATTATTATACAATATCATATCATGTTATTATATTTGTTCATTTGTCATTTGTTCTCTCCACCTAAATGTCACTCTGACTGAATCTTTCATGTCTTGTATAGTGTCTGACACATAGCATGGCCTCAAAAAGCATTTGTTGAATTAATGATTGAGTGAATCAATTAATATCAGACAAAATATGCTACTATGGAAAAATATCTCTAACGGCTTAGCAGCTTAAAAGTCCAACTGAGTACTAACCTGACTCTTTTTGTGCATTACCATAATGTACCCCAAATGGCATTTCTTTCACAGCATCATGGAATTAATGTGCTTGTGACCACACTTAAGAGTCATCTCACCAGATGGTGGCACCCAATTTTTGATTACTTTATGAGTTAATTCAGTAACATTTATCTGTGAGGTATAATTCCATTAAATTGTGAAGCATTTATATTTATTTTGAGATTTTTAGCTAAAGGTTTTACCATAATCCTCAGATTGTTGTCTGCAAGTGTGAGAAGGTATCAGACACATGTCCTAAAAAGAGAGATGCTGTTATTTTCACTTTATTGATGAGGAGAGTGGGCTCGGAAATGTTAAGTGATTTGACAAATGGCATATATAAAGTGTCTTTGATGGAACTCAATCCCAGGTTTCCTTAATTCCAATGTCACATTTTCTGTCTGGATACACTGAATGTAGAGATATAACAAAGCAGAATTTTCAAAACCTCTAGCCATTTTTAAATGTATAGTTTAAAAAGAAATGTTAAAAACTTTTGTAAAAACTTCTATTTCTATGGGAAAAAAAGTCTGTCCATTTTCATGTATTTTCATCTACCTCTATCTACTCAGCCAGGAATTTCCTCAAACTCCATGATTCAGATACCTAAGATTTAAGCCTCTGCAGTGTTAAAAGTATTCACAAATACTCAGAAGTTTTTGACCTAGTTAAAGTCTCATAACTAACTTAACTAGTTTTGAAATGTTCTCTTTTTTCCGTTACAAAACAGCCGATTCAGCATTACGCCGTGCTCACACTCACTATATCTGTCAATTCTCTTTCCCACTTTCCTGTCAGGCTGCCGTTCCACTCTGCAGCCTCTATCAGCCTGGCCCCCCGCATTTCATAGACATGGCCTAAAATCCTAAACTGACAGAACCTTTAAATGGCCAGGTACATATATTTTTCCTCCTCCTTGGCACAGCAAAAAATATCCAAAGCATAAAACTTATCTTACCAAAAAAAAAAGTTAAATTTATATCCAATTGTTTTTGTCACAATATCCTCAATTTCTGTGTAAAAATAAGTATATCTACCATTTATTACTTTCATGACAAAACTTTTTTTGTCTGGTTAGGACTTTAGGTAGAGGCGAAATATTGGAAAGTTTTACTTTATTTTTTAAACTTCTCTAATTTTCAGAACCACATGGAACATATAATAAACATATAGACACCCAAGCTTCATGCTTGGAGGAGCTGGTTGGCCAGGGCTGTGTTGGAATACCGTATGTTGTATAGGAATCTGCATTTCTTAAAAAGATATGCAATTCTGATATCTGATGTTAGGTCTAATTTGGGATTATCACAGATCTACATGTGCTCTCCCATTTACATCCAGAGCTCCTTGAAGCTAAGAAATGCATTTTGTCAACTAAAGAATGTGATAAAACTTAAGTGTCTATATGAATCATCTGGGAATAGTGTTAAAACACAGATACTAATTCAGTATATCTTGGGTGGGGCCTAAGATTTTGAATTTTAAAAAAGCTCCCCGTTGATACTAGTGTTACTAGTTCATGGAACACAATCTTATTGGCTCTCAATTCTATATTATTTTTAGCGTCATCTGAGGATTAAAACAAAGACAAAAACAAAAACTATATACCTGAGCTTCACCCTACTTCAGTTAAATGAGAATCTTGGTCTAAATGAGATCAAGAGAGAAAGGTCAGGTTTTAAGTATATTTAAAAAGATCCACAAGTGATTCTATGTGTAGTCAGGATTCAAAACAACCATCCTAAATGAAATGCAAGTGAAAAAGAAAATCAAAATTTTTTTGTAGTTATCAAATTTATAGAACTTATGCTACTTAAGCCCTAGAGGTAGGTAAAGAAAACCTAAGCTGCCTAAATAGATACTTGTATTCTATCAAGGAAGAATTTCTTCTGATTCTTCTCTATTTTAAATTCAGATTCCAGCATCTAGGCATCTGCCTTATTTATTTATTTTTAATTACTTCATTTCTATTTTTATTGAAAAACAGCAAAATTAACTATGATTGTCACCTTGGTCCCTCCTTCACATGTTGTTGGTAGGTGAGCAGACATCGAGGAGGAAGACAAAGCTTTGTTTTATGTGACCACAGTATTCAAGGTACAGGTGAATTACAAAGACTAGAACTGTTATCCATGATCGTGGTACTATAACTTACCTGTTTTTCTCAAATTTAGGTGTTCGTACTTGTCAAAGCCTTCCTTAACTTATCGCTTCTTCCTCCCCCATCTACATATGCAATGACACTGATCATATTAAGTATATTCTTGAAAATACCAAAAAAGGAGAAGAGAGACAGTGAGAACAATCAGGGCATCCATCATGTAAGGTTATTTAGAGTGAAAGCAAAATGGGGCTCTCGTCTCTGCCTGTCAGCAGAGCATGTTGTTATCTGGAAAACTGTAGTGACAGGTAAAGCTGAACATATGATTGTATAATTTATTTTTTGTAAGATCATTCATAAAACTATTAACTGATATTCTTGTAGCTGCTATTATTTATTATTCATACCCAGAAAACCGTAGTTTTATTTTTATTTTATTTGTGCTTAAAAATAAGTCTTAAAAAACAATTCTGCATTCTGTTTCTCACTGTGAGAGTAACCAGTCCGGGCATCCCCTCCTACTATAAACAACTAGAAAAGTAAAATATAGGAAAGAGCTGTTTTCAGACATTGGAAACAGGCAGCCCAGGGCTGTTGTCCATGAAAAAGGAAAATGAACAAGAGAGGCACCATGATTTTCCTGACTACTGCCTGAAGGCATATTTTGGATTGTGACCCAAGAAGGGGCTCTCAGGCAGAGAACATCAGTCTTGCTGAAATGAGCTCACAGAAGACAGAGCTTAGGGGGGTTAAAGTGGCTGGAATTTGTAGGGCACAAGATGAAAAGAGAAGAGAGACGCACAACTTTGTTCCCATGTTGTTAGCCTCAAGTTTCTCCAATCCATCTGCCACCAAAGGGAATTTTCCAAAACCAGCTAAGGACCAAAACTCCACGGTTTAAAACCCTGCAGTGACTCCACACTGCCTGAAGAAAAAGCCAAACCTCTTTCAAGCCATTTATTGCCTCACTGACCCATTTTCTTTTGACCTGTGAATATTTCTGAAAGAGATAAGAGTTAACCCCTAAAGCTTTGTAGAACTTAATATTCACATGATGTAGACAGGCAGATTTTAATATTCTCTATATGAATATTTAACCATAACGTGTAGGTATTTTTGAGTAAATTTGGGAAGATATTTAATTATCCCGACTCTTTCTGTCCTTGATTTCTTGTATTATATTTCTACGTAGTTGGACCAAACAGAACACCTTGGTTCAATAAGAAAGCAGCCCATTCATTTTAATTATTGTAAATGAAGAAGCTTACCTAGGAGAAGAAAGTCAAAACATAGGCTGCAAGCTGTTAATTTTAATTCCTATTCTTCTTTCCAAATAATGTTGAGAAAACAGAAACAAAAACAACTGCCCTACAGAAAGAACAGCATATATTTCAATGCACAATTCACAGGCACCTGCATTAGTCAGAAATGCCATGGCAATAACGTGACCTATTGTTAGAAATCCAGCAAGTACATTTTTCATTGTTCCCCAGTGGGACTCTATGCCAACTGGTATTGATTGTGAGAGAGTTCCAAACTTCTATTAGACTCTTCTTACCTCTTAGTTGATAATTATTTCAGCCCAACAATAAGACAATTTAGAATTGTGAAAATAAATTGATGTAGGGTGTGTCAAACTGCCTGATACTTGGACAAACTTACTTGAGCTGTGCTCTGATTTGATGTTAGAGTACATAATCCTCTTAGTATAGATATTTGTGGAAGATTTTCACATTATTAATTTCTGCTTGGTTTTAGAAATCATTGTTTTAATTTTTTAAAGAAGTATGTTATGTTCAGTTTATCCTCAAGCAGGGGTGTCAAACTCATTTTCAACAACGGCCACATCAGCCTGAGTTGCCTTCAAAGAGCCGAATGTAATTTTAGGACTGTATAAATGTAACCACTCCTTAACTAGGGGCAAGGAGCCTGGCGCTGCCGCCGGGTAGAAACAAGGTGCTGGGCTGGATAAAACAAGGTAGAGGGCCGGATTCGGCCCTTGGGCCTTGTGTTTGCCACCTGTGCCCTAAAGACTTAATGTGACTCAACATAAATGAATGATATTTAGAGTTTGTATGAATGGAGTCATAATGTGAAGTAGGATTCAAGGTAAATGGAAAGGAAGGAGCAAACATTGATAAAGGGAACATACAAAGGAATGAAAATGGAATATCACTTGATTCTGTGGTGAGTAGAGTTTTACTTCTCTGAGATAGAAACTAGTATAAATTATTTTAACTTGCTCCCTCTCCTGCAGCAATTAGAAAAAGCTATAGCAAACCATCTACATTTCTTTGGTTCCTGACAACTTCCTGTTAAACTATCATCATAGGGCAGTGGTTAAAAGATGGGACCTGGAGGTAGACTGTTTGGACTTAAACTCTAACTATACGGCCTGCTAGCCATGTGATGTCATGTTTTAAATCATTTAACGTTTTAGTGCTGTCTTTTCTAAACTGAAAAATGGAGGATAATAATGCCATTTACCTCATGAGGCTGTGATAGTGAATTAAAAACCCATGTAAAGTGCTTAGAAAAGTGTCTGTTATAGAGTAGCCATTCAATAGATGTAGTCTCTTATTATCCAGCACAGCCTCCTAACTCAAGAAGTTAAGAAAAGGACAAAAGCAGGCAGCACCCCAATAGTCAATCTCAGATGGCCAGGGAAAATACCACCTAACATAAGCTCAAATGACTTTCTTTAAAGAACTATTCTCTTTCCAACTGTTTTATCTTTTTAGACCTCTGTTTTAGCTGCATATGAACAGTTCTGGTACTCAGTTTCCCCCATTTTACCTTAGGGGTATGGTGTCTTTAACACTTGGCCTTAGTTTACAGCTCAAATTAAGAAGAAATAAAAAGTTATATATTTTAATTTGAAAAGGTCATATATGATGGCTTTCAGATACAAATAGTCAGTAACATGGTCAAGTTTTTCCAGGAAAGCTTGGGCAAAGGAATGTAGATTTGTCTTCTATGTTTACTATGTTAACAAATAATTTATTCTTTTGCTATTCATTTTGCTTTGTTCTAAATCATCTATTTCTTCCTTGTTTCCTATCACAAGCTAACACCTTAATTCTTTTTCACTCATTTGACATTTCATAATGCTTATTAGGTAAATTTTATTCATAGAATTTGGATGCTTTTGCCTGATGTTCTGAAGACTTCAGGAGAAAGGCACTGTGGAAAACAGTGCTGTTGTTATTATTAACAATAGCAATAATAGCATATTGCAGCTGTGAGCGAATTGGGAGGAAAGGCATCCAAGAGTTTTTGCAGACATTTTAAGGTTCACACAGCAAAAGCTTAGATATACATCTCCTCCTCTTTTGGCCAAACCAAATCTGTCTCTCGAGTTATGTTAACTGTCTGAAAACCCAACCCCCAGTGCCTTGGTCTGTTCATCCTTGCATTTAGAATTCATTCTTTTGCCCTGGCTAGTAATTACTGGCCAGCATCCTGACCACCCAGCTGCACTCTGACAATGTTACCTAGCTTTTACATTCCTGTCTTCTGCTGAGGTGGGCACTCCTTCCTGCTGCTTAGTGACCATTAAATCACCCTGCAAAGATGCAAATAGCAATATACAGTGCTCCTTAGTTTAGAAAGAGCTGGCAGTGTAAGTCTTTTCTTCTTTCTTTTTTTTTTTTTTTTTTGCATGATGCAAGTAAAACATAAGAGTAGGAATTGAATTAAACTTTCTGGATGTTTATTTGTCTAGACTGAATTTAAAGGTCCAGATTGTATGGCCAGGGAAGGCAACTATGCTTTCCATAAATTCTTCTACACGATGCTTCAAGCAAGTGCTAAAAGCTGAAGGCGGGGGTTTCAACTTCATTAGAAAAAGTATGAAGGATAAAAAGCCAAATATGGCACTTTAAGAATTACTCATTGTAAAGTCTGTAGGTCTGTCTTTAAATTAATACGTTCCCTTCATTCCACCACCAACACCTCCCACACAAAGGACCGATCATCACTTCAGAGACAACAAATCATTCATGTTTGGCTCGACCTGTTGTCAACAGGCACAGTTGTAATGTTAAAGGTGTGACTTTAATGGCCTAATCTCCTCATTTAAATTATAATTCTTTCTCATCTTTGAACACTCTTCAGAGGAAAAATTAGTTCTCAGCTGGCCACAAGATTGGGAATTTAAATGAATGACTAATTACACTCTATCATGCAGAGTAAGATATAAGTATCTACAAATAAAGCTTAGTTATCTACAAAGCTCAGGTATCCACATTTTGAGACAGGCCAGTACAGCCATTTCCCTGCTATGAAGCACTATGTTTTAGCATACATTGTCATAACAGCAGACATTGTCATTTGTGACTTATCTGTCGATGAGAAAACGTGAGTGGGGCCAACTTTAGATTCCATCTTTCAAACAAAATAACAAAGGCACTCAGCTATTTCCTATATCTGAAGAGTTCTCTCTCTTATGACTCTGGAATTTAATATATTAAAGTTAATAATAGATATCAAAGGAATTACTTAAGAGTGAGAAAGTGAAATATTCATTTACCTGAAGAATAAAATTTACATTAAGTGATAATCATGTACTGTTATTTCCCAAGAAATTGTTCAGTGATTTCAGTTTACATAAAAAGTAGTTTTGATGAGAAAGTAAAATTGTGTTAGCCTACACTTAGGTGGAATGGGGTTCCTGCCTCTTTGGAGCTGCATTGTCCAGGGTGGCACCAGTGGCCCTGTGTCATTACTGATCACTTGAAATGTAGATAATCCACAGTGAGATGTACTATGAATATAAAACAGACACGAGATTTCAGAAATGTAGTACACAAAGTTTAAAATGTATCATTACTAATTTTTATATTTTAGTTGCTAAAATAATACTTGACATAATGAATTAAATAAAATATATTAGTAAATTAATTTAATCTGTTTCTCTTTACATTTTTAGGGAAAAGCTAACAGTTTAAAAACTTAAATTTTAAACCATTTCTATACTATACCTCATAGTCCATTCCACTGGATTATGCTCCTTCAGAGAATTAAACTTCGTTAGCAGAGGCAGTGCAAAGCGAAAGATGATACAATGAAGAAGACACTGTGTCGTCTGTTCCCAAATCCATCCCCTTATTTTGGTATCTGTGGAAAATGGAGGAGAACTACATACAGATGAGAGCAGAAAGACAGGCTCTCCTGAGGAACTATGAGGCACAGTCATCTCTGCTTGGGAGCTACTTTCAGACACAAAAGACAAAACGGGAGTGAGAAGTCTTTTCCCACCTTACTTTAAGGCACCTGAATATCTCAATGGCTTCTTTTAGGTCTTCTGTGCAGCAACCGGGGGTATCCATTGGATGTGGCAATCTCCCCAGATATCTGAGGAAGATGGCCAATGCCAGTGAGACACAACAAAGTCCAGTCTGTAACTGGCAGAAAAGCAACCACCCCTGGTGGATGCAGACTTTATGGGCACACATGAGAGTCGACAGCACATCAGACTTGGTGTGGGGCCACAGGAATGACTCGAGAGGATGTTACAAGGGCCGGTTTCCTACTGCCGTTATATCTCTCCATCTGTGCCTGGAAACTAGTGAAGACTGGGAAAAACTTCATTTCTCAGATTTACTTTGAGTGCCAAAATCGAGAAGGAATGTTCAGATTTAAATTTTAGCCACCACCCGTTAATAACCAATTTCTAAAGAATTTTCAGTTATTGAAAGACAGTAGCTCTATTTTTTAGAGCTACTGGCGTTTATTTTAAAATCAACATTTACTTCTAAAATACATGTTGTAGTTTTCAACTAGTGAAGTTCCTGTTTTGTATTAAGTGTTTGGGTAAATCCATTTCTCCCCCTGAATTTACTCTGCTTCATTTCATTCTTTGGTGCTGGGGCTGGTTAGTGGACTTTTCTTTGATTTTTGTTTGTGCAAGACACAATTTTGTAATACCTTTCTTATTTTAGAATACTCCTGTTGGTTCTGCTTCCATGACTGCTCCCTGACTGATGTAAGCAGCAGCAGAAAAACCACCCCGTGTGGCTCCTCCAAATGCTGCCTTTCTGAATGGAAGGGAGACGGTAGCAGGAGGTGTTCTCAGTGAGGATATGGCCATTTTCCTGCGAGTCCTCTAAACCTAGAAATAGGTGTTTGATTTTGTTTCTGCAAGGACACTTAAGACCTTCAACTGTGGCTAAGAATTCGGAAACCACTGAAGGAGACTATTTTTTCAAGAACAAGAAAGTAAGGATTCCAATAAATTTACAAAAGATAAGTCAACAAAATAAATTTACTGAAAAATACAGGTTGTCTACTGTGTTTTTCTTA
>VMDR010015360.1:0-22391 GCA_007922815.1 Macrotus californicus | reverse complement strand
TCATTTTTAATCACATGGATTAATGATAGGAATGTTCATATGTAGGCAGATTTTCTAACTTTCCTTATGCCTGAATTGGTTTTAAAAATTTCTCTCTTTACCACCATATATTTGATAGATATTATACAACTAGCTCAGAATCGGGATAAATGGAGTTTTTATGGCCTTGACAACAAACATAAAACTGGGGAGAACTATAAAATAACATCAGTCGCTCAAGTAAATGTATTTAATCTCTACACCTGGGCAACTTCAAATGTAACTTGGCAATAACACAGGGCAGGGCCAAAGCAAGTTTACCCTTGTGAACACATAAAACACAGTTCATTCTTATATTATTATTTATTAAGTATTGCATTATTTTCCATATGAACAACTGTAAACCTAGTTTTGCCCCACCCTGTACGTGATAGAAAACCTGTCCTTCATTTTTCTGTTCTACATGGGCAGCTTGTAAAACTGTTTGAATCATTTCCAATTTTATAAATGCACCATCATACTATACAGGGTTTCCTCAAACCAGCAAATACACACAAGCATATGATGATATCCTTCATTGTTCATGCTAATTTATGGGCACAAAAGGCCTTACAGTCCCAAGTCGACCTGCAGAACTTCTGTCCGTAAGTGAAAAGTCGGAGCGTGCAAGCCACGCACTGCAAAGGGACTTTACGGTGACATGAGACTGCATACACACTGGAGTCCCCGTTCAGAGCATACACTCATCTGCAACAGTGCTCTCCAGTCAGGATGAGAACGCTCTTACTTACCCAACATAGCAGAATAAACCATATTTTACAGACATTGTTGCTTTAATTTTGTATTTTATATGTATGGATATGTTCCCATGCTTGTTTTTTTTGTCACCAATGTGCACTCAGATAAAAGAAAACATTAATGTGGATTAAGGTACTGAGAATTTATCAACATCAAACCACTGATGTTTTGCCTTCTACCCTTCTGAACCATAGTCAATAGATCTAAATATTTTACTGTACCCTGGCCAATTCATTGTTTGATGTTTAAAAACTCACCCAGAATCAAAGAAAATTTATTAAATTTGAGCCCCCAAATGAGATACTATTAGCTTTGAAAGTCAAGTTTAACTGCGATATTGATGATTCTCTTTTTTCTGTGACAAAATTCACTAGGGAAATCCTGGATGTCAGAGTACAAAAGCAGATTGCTGACACGGGCACAGGGGGTGGGGGCCCCCAGCAATGTGGGTGTGTGACCACAACCCAGCCCAGCACGGGGCCCTTTCTCCCGATTATCTCCGGGCCCACACTTCCTCTGTGAGGCTGGACACAGGGGCAGCAAGCCACACTTCGTATTCTCTAAATAAACTCTCTAAGCAAAAAGAAGGTGGGGCATTTGGCCCTTAAAACTGTGATTTATTGTTGAATTTACATTTTCACTAAACATAATTTAATTTGACAAATTGAATAATTCTTTTTTTAAGAAATACCTCAAAATGCAGCTGTTTCACTAAATCTAATGATGAGCATGATGATTATTTGGATAATACGCACATGTTAAACCTTCCATTTAATTATAAACTATCTGTTAATTGCTGACAGTGCCATCCAGAGACAGTGACCCGTGATGATATTTCTACTCTAATTTCAGAATTTTTCCACTTTTAAATTAGAGCAAAACTTCGAAAGCAGGCATCTAAGCTGTTCTGCAAATATTTCTAGATAAAGGATGTTTTTTAAGTCTTAATAAAGGATTGGCCAGGAATTCTTTTATTTCACTGGGTGAAGGAAGAGGAAGCACTGTGCTGAGAGAACAGAAAACAGACACCAGGGCAGGTGCAGAAGCAGCTGCCGCGAGGGAAGGAGAAGGGAAGGGGACAAGGAAGAAACAGAGAGCGGAAAGGGGCGGCTGCTCAGAAAGAATGCAGGAGGCGAGCCCCATTTCCCGTGTGCACAAGGATAAACGGAGAAGACGTTCCACCTAGAGCATTAGAAAAAGAACTCCTCCCTTCATGCATTAAACTTGTCCATTAAAAAAAAAAAAACAGAACAGGCAGACTGAGAACAAAGTAACTAAAACCAGAAAAGAACTAAGTGGGATTTCTTTAAGAAATGCTACCCATTGGATACAAAATGATCCGTTTCAAAAATGAGAATCTGAAGGAAGTCCCTCTACTGTCAAAAGTTCTGAAGTAACAATATTAGGGTGGTAAAATTATTTTTCCCTAAAATGAAAAGTAGGGAAACACAAATGTTTTCATGTGAATTAAAACAACCACTGTCACCTGTCCACGATCACATTATAATTTCAAATTGATTTTAAATATTAATTTCAAAAGACAGGCATTGGCTCTGTTTACAGCACATCAGCATTCATTCTCTGATTAAGATTTTACACCCTTTTCACTCTGATTTTATAGCTGTGAGCAATAAAAATATATATACGAGGTCTGTCCAGAGGTATCCAGCCATGTGATATGAAAAATAGAGGCATTTATTGAAGATACAAGATAGAAGAAACATTGTGCATAGGACAATGACACTTCAGTCCCCTTCAAAGTCCCCTTGGGACCTCACACAGTTCTCCCAATTGCCATCAGCTACCCCACTGTATTTTCCTGAATTTCATCGACAGTCTGAAATATCTTCCCTTTCAAAGGAGATTTTAGTTTTGGAAAAAGCCAGAGGTCACAGGAGCCAAATCTGGACTGTAGGGGGCTGAGTCACCTGGGTAGTTTGATGTTTTGCCAAAAAACTCTACACAAGACGTGATACATGGTCAGACATGTCATGATGAAGCTGCCAGTCACCGGGTGCCCACAGCTGCAGCTGTTTTTTGTCATATTGCATCTCTCTACCAATGAAGAACACTGAGGTAGTACCCCTTCTTCATTGTTTGGCCTTGAGGGGCATACTCGTGATGGACAACACCTTCCCAACCAAAAAACAGTTAACTTGGTCTCTTGATCTTGCTGTGACTTTGCCACACCTTCTTCTTGACCATCTTTGAAGCCTTAGTGCCACACTTTTATTTGTGATGTGCTCACTGCATCATCCCTGAAAGCTTTCTGATTTATCCAAATAGTTTCCGTGGAGGAATGTTCAAGCTTAACACAAAATGTGATGCAGATTCGTTGCTGTATTCGTTCGTTTTATTTTTTTTAAGGATTTTATTTATTTTTAGAGAAGGGAACAGAGGGACAAAGAGAGGGCGAGAAACATCAATGTGTGGTTGTCTCTCGAGCACCCACTACTGGGGACCTGGCCCACAATCCAGGCATGTGCCCTGATGGGAACTGAACAGCAACCCTTTGTTTTGCAGCCCGGCACTCAATCCACTGAGACACACCAGCCAGGGCCGATCAGTCATTTCAAATGCGATGGCCGCACAGTACACATGCTCACTCAACAGCATCTACCGCCCTCCTGGCTAGTACAGTGAAGTCATCATTGTTCACATGTGTGCATTCCAGTCCACTCTCCTTGGCTGCCAGGTTCCATTGATATCACACAAAACCGTTCTTTATTATAGTAACAATGGCTGGACTTTTTCCGGACAGATCTCATACACAATGCTTTTTACTTCAAAATAGCTGACTTCATTTCTAACATAATGATTTTTTATAGCATTCTATAAGATGAATCTCAAATGTCAAATTGGACATATTTTTATAACACTCTATAAAGGTTTAGTTTTACATTTTGACAAAGAATTTTAAAAAAATACCTACATGACTCCATTCTAACAATTAGTTTTAGAAAAAGTAGGTTCACTTTTCCCTTCCTTACCACACACTTTCAGAAAGCAGATATTTCTAACAGATATGCTCTAAGAGATGTACAGAGAAAAATAAATGAAACTTTCTAAAAAGTCAAAAAGTATTACAAAATATGTATTTATTTCATTCTAAGAATCTAGTTTCAGAATTCAGTGATTCATAAGCTCCATGCAGTACTGTTTCTACGGCTCTGATTAGCCTTTACTCACAAGACACCGATCTGCACTCTCACCCTAACACCAAAAAGCTATTTCTGCTAGATCCATCAGTGATGAAATTAAATCAATCCGTTTTAGAAAAGCTACTCGACTCCCAATATTTGAAGCTGCATCTTTCATCATGCACAACTATAAATTTCTCTGGACCCAGTGTTCTAATTTTTTTAACTCATGAAACGTAGTACTAGCTAGGTTTTTACCGACAGGATGCCACAGAAGAAGCAGTAAGCTGTAGAGACCAAAATTAGACACACTTAAGAACACATGTAAGAGAATGTGTATAATGCCTGAATCTTGAATGCCTGGGAAAAAGTAGCTGATATCAGGACTTTACATCACACACTTAATCTGTCTAAAATTCTATTTTCTCCAGTCCATTGTTGCCACCAATGCTTCCAAACAAATGTTCATAGGAAAGACACTCCCTTCAAACACAGACCTCCGTGATACTTCCAGCAACCTCCGTCCCCACCGCTCTGAGTTCGTGTTTTACCTTGCTTACATCCTGCCTTCCTTTGCCCATCCGACCTCTGTACTTCCTTCCACATTCACTGATACCTGTTGCTTTCCCTCTCCTCTTTACTCTAAGTGTTTATCCTAGACACCAGTGCAGCTGACACCCTATTTTTCAACCTACACACAGAGAGTAGTGTAGAGTTGACACACTACAACCTGGGAACCCAATCCAGCCCATCGCCTGTTACTGTAAATAAAGTTTTACTGGAACACAGCCATGCGCAGTCATGTGGTACTGTCTTTAGCTGCTTTCCTGCTACAACGACAGAGTTGGATAGCTGAGGTGGAGGCCACATGGTCTAAAAAGACTAAAATATTTACAGTCTGGCCCTTTACAGAAAACACTGCCCATCCCTGCCCTAGAGGTAAAGAAGGAAATACAATATTTTTTCACCATCTACAAAGTTTCTTAAAATTACATCTCACCAGAGAATGTGTGAATAATTTCTAGTGAGTCAACCTTATATCATGAACACAGAGTATCATCTCAGACATTTTCTGGCTCCTTTTTTCTAGTGTTTCATGAAATAAGCATCATACACCCTGACGTATTTTGAAGTTTACGCAGTCTAGTCCATGCTGCCTGTGTCTAACTGTCCTGGCACAACTACGATCACCCATTTACTTCCAAGTGACGGAACCCTTGTTAAACAAGTAGAACAGGCACACCAGAGAGCCTCTGTAAATAGAAAGAAAAGAGAACCAGCCAGAGTTAAATACACTGTATAATAACAGTAGTAGCAAGAAAAATGTTATATATACAGACAATTTTAACTAAGTGATCAAATATGAATGTCATTCCAAACTCACAAATTCTACAAGACAGGAGGAAAGAGAGAATCACAAAAAAGATACTTAGTTCCAGGACGCTGGTATGTGCCTAGTGACAGAAGCAGGTATGAAAGCATGGTGCGACCAATGACATTAAAAATTGGACAGTTATATCTAAATGATTATTTCCCTGTTTCTTTTTCCTTAACTACTGAATTAATAAAATGGATCCAGTATAGTACTACTTCTATTAGCAACAGTACCATTAGTGCCTCCAAAACTACCTCCTGCTTTCCCAAGTACTCCCCACACGCGCTCGGTCAGTGCTGCCATCCACCTGTGAAGCCACTATTGCCATCCCTAACACCAGGCTCTGAGTCCAGTGCTCCTGACAAGAAATAATAATGCCTCTTAATATCCATAATGAACAGTTGGTAGTTGAGGGAATCGTTTTAGATTTTGGTACTTCTTTCATTTCCTTCCCTAAAAAACAACACTATCTTTTCCCTTTTCTTTATCCCGTCTGGCAGTCTTAGCAAAAGTGTGTGTCAGAGAAGTAGTTTTGTGATAAGCAACAGACTGTTATTTAAACACCCTTATTCTCCTTAGTAGTTTCACTAGACCTGTGGGCGCCTTCATTCCTTCATGCTTCTCTCGCCCTGCTCCACCCCCCCCCAAACACACACACGGTGATGACACCGACACCAGTTACCTGTGCAGCAATCACCCTCACACATGGTCGCGGCCTCGCGTGGAAGGTCCCCAAACTTTGATGTCCCGAGACACACAAAACAGCGCCTGCCGTGCTGCACGCCGCGACGCTCTGCTGGCAGAAGCGGGCACCCCATGGGTCTGCAATGGGCGCAGACCCTCAGTTTGAAAAGAGGTGAGGAACTCGCCTTCTTTTACTGGGCGGCTACTTGACGTCACCTACAGCTCTGGACCAGCGCCAGCGCTCTCCAATGACTGCCAGCTGCTGTCACTGGGAACTGGGCAAAGCCCACCAGCACCGCCGCCCCACACATCATGCTTACATCCCAACAGTGGAACTGAAAAACTGATCTCTTCAATCAAATTATGAAGCCGGCTACATCCTAATTAAGGACCTGCAAAACTGAACCCTCAAATTAAATTATCAAACTGGAAAACAGTGATTTAATCACAGACATCTTATAAAGGCACTAATCAGCATGAAAAATCTGTAACGCAAGTGATAGACCATAGAATGCACCCCACAAATAGAGTACTGTGACTTTGAGCTATTTAAAATACACAAAACCCAAACTTGAAAATAAAGAAATGTACTTATGAGTTGAATTCTTACAGTCCTCCACACAGAGGTGTTTTCTTTTCTAGGGTAAATTGCCCCAAAGGAGAAAGACAGATGAACAATAAAAATAGTTATTTAGATGTGTTTAAACTAACAACTGTTAGGCACACATACACAACATTCTGTAGTGTCTTATCTTTAGTGTGTCAAGGTTTCTAAATCCCTCTTGAGCTGGAGTACCATTTTTAGCTTGGCTAGGTCAGAATGACACTGAACAATATGAATGATGACACACAAGACAGCTATATGGACGGCGCTGTCATCAGCAAGCCAGCTGTGCTCACACCTGCATGTCCCGCACAGCTGATCTTCAGAACCAGGATCCTGACACTAAGAATGAAAAGGAGGTCAGAGATCATCAGGAACATTTAGAGAGTCATTAGTGACTCACTAAAAATTGGACTTTAGAGGCAGGAGATCATGCTTCAACTTTTAAAACACTGTCAGTTTCATACATTAAAATTTATTCTATGGTCTTTGTATTCCTTATAAATGCAGTAAAAAACAGAAGTCAAAGATAATTATGTATCATCAAATATTCTTGTTAGCTATTCTTAAGATTATAAAATCACATTTGAAGATTCGGCTATGCAGTGACTTCATCCGTCAGATCCTGTTTGACTCTATTCCACAATCCACTCTAACAATAGAAGTAAGCATCTTTCTAATTTTCATAGGCATCAGACTAGCTATTACCTGTAAATTCTTTGTCAGTGTATCTCTCTTTCCTAGAGACATTCCTACAATTAAATGTAGGCTATCTCCTCTCGCTCTTAATTAGGTAAAGTACATACACATGCTATTTTTAGCAATCAAGTACAGACTCCAAGTTATAGTAACAGCAAGACTTACACTGGAATCTAGAGATGGCTTCCATTATGTTTAGAGACTGGGTGAGAGTAAAGGTTTGGCTCATTCAACACACATTCATTGAGTGCCTACTGGGTACCAGGCACCGTGATAGATGCTGCGAATATAAAAATTAAGGAGACAGAATTCCATCCCTCAAGGACTTCAAACTCTAGTGGCATCATTAATCTCTCAAAATGTATTTCCCAGCTTCCCATTTATCTATAATGTCTTGTTTCTCCTGTCAATTGCGATATTGCCTCTTTCTTTGCCAGAAAGTATTATGTTAATCAATCTCAAACCTTTGTCTTTAGCCCTTTTTCCCTGAGGTTCAGACTCACATATCCTGCTGTTCACATTACCTTAAACTCCAGGAGTTCCAAAACAAAACCCATCACTGTCCCCCTTCTCTCTCCTGAAAAGCAAACTGACTCGCTCCTCTTCTTGCACTCCTAAAGTCAGTTAATCACGCCGCCCGTCCTGGGAGTCACCCTCCCCTGCCCTTCTCATCCACGTATGCCACTCTATTAAATAAGTTTCACGTCCTTCTCTCAAAACCACCTACCAGCATTATCCTGGTTCAAAACTCATCTAGCCTGCAGAGTCCTGGCTCTTAAAATCCCCTTCATTACACCACATCCAGAACCCAAACTCAATAAGGAAAACTGATCATATCACTCCCTGGATTAAACCCTAGTTTCTTCCCCACTGCCCCATGATGAAGATCCAAAGTTCTTAGAATGGCCACAAACAAAAAAGTTCCTTCATGACTTGGCTTCCACCTGCCTCATTCAGCCTTATCTCCCACAGTCTTCTTACATTTAACGGTGATTTGAAGATACCTGGCTGTACATGCTCCCATGCACTTGCACCAGCTACTCTCTTTGCTAGAAGGCCTTTCCCATCGTTCTTCCCACTTCAAAGCCCCATCCAGGCACTAATTTTCTCCTAAGAAAACTCCTAGCCCACTCCTGGGATCTCTAGTATGTCTCATAGATGGACAACTCCATCTAAATAGACGTGGAGCTGCATCTTATGGATGCATACATACCGTGCTATACTGGAATTGTCTATGTCTCCATTTTCAGGGAATGGACTAGGAGATATATACATACGGTATATTATATACTCCCAGAGCAGGGTGCAGTTCCTGGCACATACTATACACTCAAAAGGCATTTGTAGGGGAACTACTTACAGTAAGTATTATGTTTTATGGTAAATTACAAGTTTTAAGTAGCTTTACTGCAGAAGCAAATCCCAAACAGCTTCAGCAAAAACTCCTGTGACTCCCTGGTTATTATTCCAGTGTCATTTCAGCCTGATAAATTTAGAGGATTTACAGATGCAAGGTTTTCTAGACAGTCTTTTGAGGATTCTGAATCGTGACTTCCTGTTTTACCTTTTAAATAACTTACTGAAAAGGCATTTAACACCTCTTAGCAGAAGTTCAGTGGTAACTTCAAAGTTCATAGCACACTGTTCACACACAGAAAACAACTCCAAAGCTGATACTCAACATATATCTAAAAGCCTCAAGGGCCCAGTCATTCCGCTCAGTCACAACAACAAAAAACTACAACCAAAAATGTTCAGATTCTTCTCTATATTCAAATTTTATCCAAATCTATTTACTTTCACCCCCAGCTATATAGTAAATAGGCATCTCTCTGCTAAGAACTTCAATAACACCCAATAAATGCTTAGTTAATATAGTTTTCTCATAGCTAACACTAAGTAAGTAATCCAGACATTAACCTATCCATCCAGCCATTCATTACCCTGCCCTGAAAATTATTTCAATATGATTATACTTTCACTTTTTCTCACATAGTAAAACTACTTAAGCACGTTTGAAGAGGCTCTTAATTTGTTAAAATTTCAATTCCTGATAAGTCTGTATTTTCAGTAATATTAGAAGCCTACTGGTAAAGTTATTAGAAACATAAAAGGATATAATATTAGTGAGTGATGTTAACAAAAATGTGATGGAAAGTATTCCAAAAGCAGCGAACAAACTGGCAAAATTAGTTAGAACCAACTTTTTCAGAACTCTGGAAACTAAATTTTACAGCAAGCAGCCAAAGCTTAATTAAGAAAACAAACATCTGAATCATGACATTTAAGGAAGTTTCTGTCACAGCACTAGCTGACCACTAACAAATTAACAGAACAGAGACTGCAGCGGCCACAAATGACAAGGAATACAGGCTTTACAAAATCACTTCAGAAAACTCACCACACCCACAACTACTACTAGACAATGTAGCAACAACAAACACTAGAGAGGATGGAGGATCTGATTTCTAGAGTCGCTGCACTGTAACATTCAAAACATCCATTATTTCCCCCTGGGTGGTGCTGCTCCGTGGATTGAGTGCCAGCCTGTGAACCTAAAGGTCACCAGTTCGATTCCCAGTCAGGGACATCCCTGGGTCGCAGGCCAGGTCCCCAGTTGAGGGCATGAGAGAGGCAACTGATCAATGTATCTCTCGCATATCGATGTTTCTCTCCCTCTCTTTCTCCCTCCCTTCTCCTCTCTCTAAAAGTAAATAAATAAAATCTTTTTTAAAATGTCCATATTTCAACAAAAAATTATGAAGTATGCAAAGAAATAAAGTACCGCCCATATGCAAGAAAAATGGAAATTAATAAGAACTGTCCCTGAGAAAGCCTACATGTGGAATTTACCACTAAATGACTTTAAATAAATTATTTTAAATATTTTTTAAAAGTTAAAGAAAACCATGCACAAAGAACCAAAGGAGAAACCATGAGAACGATGTTTTCCAAAGGAAAATGTGAGTAAAGAGATATAAAGTATAAAAAGAAAACAAATAGAAATTTTGGAGTTGATACATGTTAAGTGCTGAAAGGGGAAAAAGCTGTCAGTCAAGAATTCTATATACAACAAAAATATGCATCAAAAATGAAGGGGAAATTAAGCCACTCCAAGAGTTGAGGGTGCTCTTCACTACTAGACCTACCTTCTTAGGAGAAACCCTTCAGCCTGAAATTAAGGACACTAACAGTAACTCAAAACCACAGAAGAAACAAAGAACACTAAAATGAAGAAATAAAGGTAACTGCATAGGTAAATATAAAAGTCAGCATTAATGTATTTTGGGCATGTAACTCCTCTTTTTTCCCTATATGATTTAAAAGAATATCACATAAAATGTTAATTATAAACTACGTTGAGGGTCCTCAGTGTATGAAGATGTAATCTGTGATAGCAACAACATAAATGGGGGTTAGGACTATACAGGAGCAAAGCTGCTGCATACTATTGAAACTAAGCTGGTATTATTCCAAGCTAACAGTTGTGAATTATTATATTAATTGTAATCCCAAAGCAACCACTAAGAAAATAATAACGTAGTAAAACAAAGGAAAATGGCATCAAATATTATACTAGAAAAGTACTATCTAACACACAAAAAAGGGAGAAGACTAAGACAGAAGTTATGAAATAATATAGATACAGTATATATAGAAAAAAAGACAAAAGTCCTTTCTTACCACTAATTACATTAAATGCAAATTGATTAAACTCTCCAATTAAAATTGGAGCTGGGCAGAATATATTTAAAAATAGGACTCAACAGCACACACTCTACAAGAGACTTATCTGAGACACAGATAGGTTGAAAGTAAAAGGCCAGAAAAAGATATTCCATGCAAACAACAAGCAACAGAGAGCTGAAGTGGCTATAGTAACATCATACAAAATAGACTTTAAGATAAAATTTTTTGAAGAGACAAAGAAAAATATACAGTTATAAAAGGGTCACTCCACCAAGAAGATACGATTTCTAAATATACATGCCCGTAACAAAAGAATCCTAAAATACATGAAGCAAAAACTGACAAAACTGAATGGAGAAATAGTTGAACAATAGTAGTTGGAGACTTCAAAATATCACTTCATTAATGAACAAAACAACTACATAAAAGATATCCAAGAAACTTGAAGACTTGAACAATACTGTAAATCAACCAGATATATATGGAATACTCCACCCACAACAGCAAAATACACAGTTGTTTTCAATGTTCTGTAACATTCACCAAGACAGACCATATTCTGGACCACACAAAAAACTTGAATAAATTTAAAAGAATTGAAATCAAACAAAATGTCTATTCAAACCATACAGAATTACATCAGAACTCAACAGTAAAAAGTCATGTGGAAAATGCCCAAATATTTTGGAAATTCAACAACACAATGAATAGGTTAAAGAAGAAATCACGGGAAAGTTAGAAAATACTTTGCGATAGAGAAAAACAAAAACACTACATAGCAAAACATATGGAATGCAATGAAAATAGAAATGTATAGCTGTAAATGCCTACATTAAAAAACAAAGTAGAAGCTCTTCACAAAGATGGCGCCGAATGTAAGAAAGGAGGCCCCCTCCCAAAGCCAAAGCCAAAGCCAAGGCTTTGAAGGCAAAGAAAGCAGTGCTGATAGGCATCCACAGCCACAGAAAAAAAGATCTGCCTGCCAACCACCTTCTGATGAACAAAGACAATGTGGCTCCAAAGGCAGCCCAAATATCCTTGACAGCACAACCCTAAGAGAAACGAGCCTGACCACTATGCCACCATCAAGCTCCCCTGAGCGCAGCTCCCCTGAGCGCCGAGTCAGCCATAAAGAAGACAGAAAACAAGAAGACACTTGTGTACATGGTAGATGCCAAGGCCAACAAGCACCAGATCAAACAGGCTGTGAGGAAGCTCTGTGACATTAACGTGGCCAAGGTCAATGCCCTGATCAGGCCTGAAGGAGAGAGGAAGGATATGTTCGACTGACCCTCAAACACAATGATCTGGACGTTGCCAGCAAGATGGGGACCATCTAAACTGAGTCTAGCTGGCTAATTCGAAACACAAACATTTTTCATTTAAAAAGAAAGATCTCAAACCAATAACCTAACTGTCCATCTTAGAAAAGTAAAAAAAGGAAAGCAAACAGAAAAGGAAATAAAAAAGACTGGAGCGGAGACAAATGAAATAGAGAATAGAAAACCCAAACGGCAAATCAGGGAAACCAAACGTGGTTCCTGGAAAAGATTAACAAAATTGACAAACCTCAACAAGAAAAGATTAACAAATTACTAAAATCAGGACTAAAAGTCATGACATACTACCAACCTTACAGTAATAAAAACAATTCTAAGAAAGTGAAAAATTATATGTCAACAAATTAGATAACCTAGATGAAACAGACAAATTCCTAGAAAGACACAAACTACCAAAAGTGACTCAAAAAGAAACAGAAAATCTGCACAGGTCAACTGTGCCGAAGAGTCTGGATGTCGCCACACCATTCCCACTGGGCTCTGACAGCCTGTGCCCACCTCCTTCTGCACTACTCCTGGTTTCTCCAAGACGGCAAACGCTCCTACTAGACAGTGCAAAACGGCCCGAAAACTAACCCTGTGCACTTGGGCATGTCTCTTCATATCAGCACCCTGCACCAGCCCGAGAGCTCCCAAGGAACTCTCTAGGCCACTTCCTTGTAATCCATTTATTCTCACCCAAATTCTGTGCAAAAGAGGATGAGCCCAATAATCAATCAATTAGCCTTTTCTAAATTTTTACTTCAAGCTTCAAAAGAAATTGGTAATTTTAAAGCCAATATATACATAGAAATTTCCAAAGATATAAATCAAAGTAATCACTAAATTTTAAGGGAAAAAGCCATTACGCAAATCGACACTGGCTACAGCCCCAACCCGCAGACCTTTCTTTCCTTCCACGCGACACAAAAACCAAAGGTAGACTGTCACTGCGTGATTGCAATTACCTGCCACAGTCAGAACTTATTTTATCTGAAATACACACTTTGCCATTCTCATAGGTAAAGGACAGCATATACTTTATACTGATGATGATTCTTCTCTGATGTCAGTACCCACTGCCTAAGACAGCCGCTACCCAACATTTTCTTCCTCTGGCTGGAAGACGCACAAGCTATCAGACGGCAAAAGCAGCGTTAACTATATAAAAGGTACGCCATACATATATGACATGACTGATTTTTCCTATCCAAGGTACAAAAAACATCTAACCAAAAATGTCTCTTTTCCTACAAAACTAAATTTCAGATTTCTAGCATTTATGTGTTTGATGTGACTGCGTTTAAACTGCACTGGCTGTCTAAACAAATGTCTAAACATTTGTTGACATATAATTTTAAATGAGAGGGGAAGAAGGCATCATTTCAAACAAATATTATTTTTAAAAATAGCTCTCAGAGTATTAGGTATTTGTCCAAATGCTTTGGTGATATGAAATAATGCTAGTCACTTTCCATATATTTACCAAAGAATGCGAAGGCCCACTGTTTCCAAAATGTTAAAATGTATTAAATATTAGTTTGCTAATGTTTACTAAATATCTCCTTAAAAGGGTTAGTTTTATGCATTTTTAAGTGATTTACAAACTATATTATATAGTAAATTTGATTGACAAAATTATTCTAAATATGATTCATTCATAAGTTCCACGTATCTTAAAAGTACCAGGTATTTGTTTCCAACAAATTGTCAATCACGCAATAACAGAAACACATAAATACCATTTCTCTGTTTTTAAATAGTGAAATAGTGCACACATCTTTGAATCTGAAGTGCTAACAAAATATACAGCCAGTTACTATACGATATTAAGTCTGTAGTAATATAATAATATCTTTATTATGCTGCTCATCACTGCAAATGAAAAGTAAATTTACCATTCAGAAGTCATCAGATTTGAGAATAAGGCAACACTATTAAATACACTAAACTGCTACTTTAAAAACACATTCCTGTAAGACCATAAATCAGACCTGAAAAACATGACTGCCCAGTTAAGATGTGCTGCCAGACAAAACACAGTACGTCTCTGCCTGTGTACACTCAGGCAGGGTAGCGGGTTCCAGGTGCTGAGGGCTCAGACAGCGAGCTCAAACATTTCATCACTGCGAGATATGTACGCATCTTAACGACCTCTGGTTCACTCACCAAAGACCACAAATAACTCAGTACAATTATACCAGTTTGGGGAAACCACTATGTTCATAGTTTTATCAGGTACATGAAGGGAATCCTGAAAAACTTGTGCAATACAGCATTGTAGAATACAAATTTTCAGTCATGTGAACGGACCTTTTGCTCATTTATTTTTAAAGAAAGTACAAAGTGAATTAAAGTGCTGTGCACTTAATAAAAATGACCAGGAGAATGGTATCATAATACAAGTCGAACAATATTTAAGAAAAATTACAATACCGTGTGAAGCATATTTTCTACTGTCCTCATATGATTAGCAACACTTTCTTTGTCCCTAGAAAACAATAAAATTCGGTGTTAGTGAAACCCAAGTCTTACTACAACTGTTACACAGTGTATATAAGTCGCTGTTACTGGAAAACAATGGTCAGTTATCTCTGTACTCCTAGAAATGTGAAACCTAACTATATTCACTGGTATATTTCCACATTTAATTCTTACTTTCAGTTACATTGCCTGTCATAGATCAGAGGGGGGAAAATCTCAAGGATATCTTCAAAGTTAAAAAGCAAAAAGAAAGAAAAACAAAATCATTGTTATATTATTGATTTAAAATGTGTCGAAAAGGCTAAACTTTTATTCTTTTGATTTCTAATAAAAATTTTAACATATTAGTGGTGGGGATATATTATAAATGGCCATACTGTGCAAAACAATATTTCCCTTCTGTATAGTGTTTTGTGCCATCATACCTGCCAAAACACTGTCTATGGCCTTGGCTGGAACTATGCAAAGTTACTCATTTCTTCTGTTAGCTGTGTTTAGTGAATTTGACCTTTATAATGAAATAAAAATTTTGGATGAAAATGCTAACAATAAAAGTTTAATGTTAAATTATAAACTGAAAACTGTAAGCTTGTATTAGCACTCCAAACTTCACAGTCAAGCCAAATTCCTGAATTAGCAGCAATGCTCCGATACAGTATGAATCTGGAGGCTTCATAATCTTGCTTTCCTTAATCTCAGAATTTTCAGAGCTATACGACTCACTAGAAAGCACCTTCTCCTTTGACCTGAGGACACTTAAGACTGAGCAATGAAAACAAAATGCTGATGTAGTAAAACTTGTATTATTTAAAATGACAAGTACACAGACCCAATATGGTGATACAATTGTTATACAGATTTACAATTAAAAAAAAAATCTCTTGGTGGATATTCAAACATGCCCTATTTTGGCCTGGAGTAAACTGATTTTCTCACTAGGTATAAGCAATTTCCCAAGCCCCCTGGCAAAGCTGTGGCTACCCTAAGGTTGCACAGTCCCCATTCTATGACTTAGTCTCCAGACTACATTCATATTTCAGTGTAAGCAATTAACAAGAGAGTTTGTCTCAAATGTTTTTTAAATTAACATATAAATTTTTCTAAGTCCAGGAATCCAGAATTCCAAATTCAGAAAACACTGAGTTTATTGAAATTAAATGTTCCTTTAATCCATAAATAGATTTTCTTTAAGCCATGCTGTTGTACAAAGGACTGTCTTAAAGTACTCCATGTAATTTAACGTGGGGAACAAACAAAAATGCCCAGGAGAACTGTTCAGTGTGAACTTCACGGTGCATGTCAACCTGATTACCTGGTAAAAGGAAAACACTCGCATCACATTTACATAGCTGCCCACTCTGCAAACTGGGTATCTTTTCTATTTAACATATTAGAATATACAGCTATAATATAAATGAGTCTTCTATGACATTTGTCTTTACTGTACTTAAAAAGATGCTATCATAGACATACTGATCATATACTAACATTTTAATGGACATATTACTTGGAATATTAGCATCATAATATGTGCAAAGAAAAATTTAGAGGGGAGTGGGGCAGAAGCGAATACGAAATACGTGGTAGAAGAAACTATGCAAACTTTTCCACACAGAGCCTCACAGTTCCTATCAATGAAAACACGGTTCCAAACGTGTAACACACATCAGAGCCCCAAATGCACCTCATCAGAGCTTACACAGACACTTACACTTTTCTGAAGTTTCCCAATAAAATATACATTTAGAATGTTGAGTTAAAGAGTTTCCTTTTTTGAGGATATATCAGAGACTTTCAAAGAGAGACAGCTGTACTTTTGTTTTCTAACACTGTATTATCCAGAGCTAAAACCCGGAGCATGAAAGTAAGAATTGATCTTTTGTCTGTTTTAAGTGATCTCCCCAAGG
Source organism: Macrotus californicus (assembly GCA_007922815.1). Taxonomy (NCBI): domain Eukaryota; kingdom Metazoa; phylum Chordata; class Mammalia; order Chiroptera; family Phyllostomidae; genus Macrotus; species Macrotus californicus. The sequence goes on along the minus strand of VMDR010015360.1, from coordinate 5,712 downwards.
TCCAAATGCTCACTTGGCTGCCATGCGGAGGGCACTCTCTGCATTGTGGATGCTCTCCTCCAGCCGACGCTTGTCCTGCTCCAGCTGGGTGAGATGTCTATTGAGCTGACGCAGAGATTGATCTTTTCTTCTCAGCTCCATCTTTGCCTCGGAGAGACTCTGCAAGCAGACAGAAAACAGAGTTACTTGTCAGCCCTGATAATTAACTTCAATTTATGCCATAGGCTATTAAACAAAGAAGGATACAGACTGACTGAGAAGTAGACTTGGGTCATTACACATCAAGGTTTAACAAATTTTCTGCAAAAATTTTACATACTTACTAATTAGAAATGATAGAACCAGTAAGATTTTGAAAAAATGTTTAGCTACAAAACACAACTCTATTTTATTTTTTTAAATACTGCAAGGCAAATACATTTTATTCTTCCTAAAAATAACTGCTTATAAAATTCTCCAGTCACATTTTCTTTTACTGATGAAAAAATAAAGATTTGGGGGGGAGCACGTGAAATTTAGAGTCTATTTAGAAGCAGAACTATGATATGCCCAAAGCGTGTCCATGACTGAAAGGAAGGTGGATTGTGCTCCCTATGGAGGAACAGGAAACCCGTGATTTAAAACCACCACTACTGTCTTTACAAATGTGTCTGTGACAGTTTCTGTAACATGCCCACGGACAAACGGGACTCCAGAAATAACGTTCACTTACTCCCTGAAATAACCCTCATGCTCAGGGCAGGAACACAACGTGATCAACACGTTTCAACAGAGAAAGTTGTAAACAATACCTGCAGCTGGAATTATTTACATTCCATAGTTTCCTAGTCACAGAAGTATAAAATCTGTTGATTGAAATTTGCTATCTTCTTTCATTTGAAATACACTCTTAACATGAACATTTCAGGATGCAAGTACACAACTTTATCTTGACTATAAGATCCTTCTAGTGAAGATAAATCAGAAACTCACAGTTCATAGGAGAATTTTCTACGCCTCATTTAAAATTCTAGGATGTAAAATAGTATAGGGATCAGAGTATCGGTAGCACTAAAAATCTGGTCACTCCTTTGCCTACGAAATTTCCAAAGTATGAGCTCAAATAGTTTTTCACGGAAATCTGCTGGACTGTGAGCTGAATAACTGATTTCATATACATAGTATTTTCCTCTTGCTCAGAGTTTAGCCTCACGTTAGTCCACAGCTATGCTCAAAATGCCCAGCAAAGAATAACCAAAATGCGTCCAACCAGTGTGGCTCAGTTGGGTTGGGTGTCGTCCTGCAAAGTGAAAGGTCGCCAGTTCAATTTCCAGTCAAGGCACAAGCCTGGGTTGCGGTGCAGTCCCTGGTCAGGCACACGTGAGAGGCTCGCTCACGCTGATGTTTCTCTCCCTCTCTTTCTCGCTCCCCTCCCCTCCAAAAATAAATAAGTAAAATCTTTTTAAAAAGAATAACCAAAACGCAATAATTTCACGTTTGAAACTCTCCTGATAGCATTCTCTTAATGCACTCACAATAGGTTGTATAAAAAACTCAAGCTGTCTGCACAGAGCTAAAACAATTCGCTCTAAGTGTTAGTGAATGAAAGTAATCATCAGTCAACTCAGGTGTTCTAAAATGCTGAATTTTTAAATTCAGTATTTCACATTCCAAATAGTCAAGTTGCTATCAGACAAATATGTCAAAAAATTAAAAATAAGCAAACTGTGATTACTTATTAGATAGATTTTATCTTAAATCTTTAGTGTTAACAGATCTTTAAGAACATCCCACTATGGAAATAGTCTAATTTAAACCAACTTCAAAAAATATGACAAGGAGTAGATTTTAAAAGCCATAGTAAGCCAACTTATTTTGTGCCAATGTTAAGATGTTTAAAGGTATTGAAGTATCATGAGATTTCTTCATTAAAAAAATAAAACCCTTATTTGAATCTTTTTAAAGCCAGTACTTCTGACATATTTCAGGTAATAAAATTGCTATTTTTCAGGTATGAAGATAAAACTAATGATCCATCACCAGTTAGTTACACACAAAGCTTGAAATCTTTTTCTGACATAAATAACAGATTTGTGCCAATTCATTCAAATTCTCTCGCTCAGTAGCTCTTACGACTGGAGGTGCACGTTTGTGAGGGGTACTCAGTGTATTTTTGCTGGCCTTGTACAGATGGAAGCTCTCTGGCCCAATGAGTTAACCCGTGACTTTGGACTCATTACAAAGCCACACTTGACTTTTCAAAAATCCTACGATAGCCTTTCAAAGAAGGTATAACTCACAAAATTAAAATTTCTGCTACATGTCTAAATCTTCTTTTATTTTCATCTTTCAGGGGCAATAGGGAGCCAACCATCGCTTCTGAAGCTTGCACTATTTCAGAGGCATAGCTGAAGAGACCACTCTAAGATGGAAATTACAGAAAATGAACAAAAAGTGATATGAACAAAGTGATATAGATCACATTTCCTTAATGTGAAGGTGAAGAGATAAAATTTCTTTTAAAAAATCAACAGTGTGGCTGCTGGGGGGAGGGAGGCAGAAGAGGGACCAAATGGTAATGGAAAAAATGCAATAAAGATTAAATGAAAAAATAGAAAACAAAAACTGTGCAAGGAATGGGAAAAATCATTATATTTCTATAACTTATACATGCAGAATTCTCACTTTAAAGAGCTGAAGGACACCACAATGGAAGCAATACAGATCGATGGGTCCGTGCAGATGCACGTAAAACGTGGAGACAGAAAGAGTGATTCAATGCTACTGCATCTTTTCTGTAATGTTCACCTTTTTTGTTTTTGAAGGCAAAGTGGTTATCTTTTAAAATCTTAACACTGGGTATTCAAGAAATAAAAATATATTTAACATGTGTGTATATATGTGCCATACATATGCACCTACATTGTATACATGCCGTATGCATGAATATATATACATAAAATACATATAATTTTAAGTCCGCTCTTCTGTTCCCCTGTCCAGGCCTATCTAACTGAAACCCACGATAAACGTCATGGGCACTGACATTTCCAGCTGAAGGACAGAAAGCAGGAGGCTGTGCCTCTCGGCAGCAGGGTAACAACGATAAGCGGCAGGTTGGCCACTAATTTCTCGACCAGGGTAGACTGCAAAAGTGTGATGTTCTGATATCCGAGAAACTGTTCAGGAGAGAATAGGATAAATCAAGTTTAATAACTCTGCTCCTAATTGTTCCCCCAATGCTCAACTCTAATTACTTGGAGAACTCTCCTGACTGTCACCTGATATTAAGTTGTTGGAGGCTGAGCCTGGAACAGCGAGATAATCAATAAACATTTAGTGGGGAGAAGAATGAAGATCCTGTTTAGCAGTGGGAACCTGCAGCACCCAAAGCCCTTCTGCTCATGAGAAAACCTGGGGGACAGCCATAGTGATTGCAAAGCAATAATCCAAAGCCCTGTTTTTAGGCCTTGAGGCCTTTAGGCAACAGTACATTTGAGGAAAAAAGGTGAACACGGTCACCCTAATTACAGCCCACTTTCACATACTTCACATATAAACGAAGACAAGCCAATTAGGTAGAAAGGAAGATAAGGGAAGTTTTATTTGTATACTAATTAAACCCCTGATGAAATGAAAGGAAAAACATACAGCTCCGTAATTGTGTCTGAGAAAGGTCACTTCAGGCTCAGTTATCAGAACTGCGCAGCCTTGAGATATCTCACTTAATCCACAACACAACCCTCATTTTGTGCTCAGGTCTTCACATTTACAAAAAAAAATCCAAAGCCTGATATTGCATTTATCTTTAAACTGCACTGTGAACAGTTTTAGCTGTTAGAAAGTTAATGTGAAATATGATAACAAGAGTTTTTTAAAAGACAGAGAAATAGTCCAGCTATGTAAAAGCCATTGCCACGGTATTATTTATCAAAGATTCCGAGTTTTCACTGTAAATCCAAAGTGTTTTAAAGCAAATTTTTACAACAAAATCCCCAAGTGGATGCATTTCAAAAACTATTCTGCAAGATATTTATTATATTTATTGTATTTCTGTTTAGATAATGAAGTTATCCCTCACCTTCATGTCCACCTCTCCTAGTCCAGGGAGAAAAAGCCAAAGCTCTCACTAAACTCTTCTTATAAGAAGCTATTTTTACATCTGGTTGTTTCCCTAAAATGGTCATGGAGAGCAACTGACGACTGATGAAAGCTGGCAAGGAAAGGATGGGCACCAAGGAAGTACAGTCACACGCTGCCTAGCGACAGGGTATCTTCTGAGAAATGTGGTATTAAGTCGTTCTGCTGTGGTGTGAACATCGGTGTGCTCACACCAACCTTGGGGGTGAGCCTCCTACACACCTAGGTAATACAGCACTGATTATCACTCCCAGGCCACAAGCTGGAGAGCGTGTTACTGTACTGCAACTGTAACACAATGGTGAGCATTTAAGCACATCTAGATACAGAAGAAGTACAGTAAAATGGAGTCTTTATTTTAAAAAATGATACACCTGTACAAGGCACTTACCATGAATGGAACAAGCAGGACTGGAAGTTGCGGGTCTGTCAGTGAGTGAGTGGTCAGTGAATGCGACAACCTAGGACGTTTCTGTACACTGCACAGACCTTACAAACACTGTCCACTTAAGCTACACTTAATTTATAAAACAACACGAGATTACAAAAGAAAATGGTGAGATCGAGAGACACAAACAACACTGAACATGTGGCTGCTGACAGGGTAACACAGTATAATGGTTAACAGCAAACTTTTTACAAGTGTACTCTGAAATAGCAATAAAAGTATAGTATAGTATGTATATTAAGTACATAAAGCAGTAACAGTCATTTATTATCATTATCAAGTATTGCGTAATCATATGTGCTATACATTTTTTAGAAAAGATTTAATTTATTTATTTTTAGAGAGAGGGGAAGGGAGGAAGAAAGGAAGGGAAACATCAGTGTTAGAGAGAAACATTGGTCGGGTGCCTTTCAGGTGCACCCCGACCGGGAACCAAACCCATAAAGCAGTCATGTGCCCTGATTGGGAATCGAACTGGTGACCTTTTGCTTTGCAGGACAACACCCAGCCAACCGAGCCAAGCCTGACAGGGCTGTGCTGCACTTCACATGACTGGCAGTGAGGTTGGTTCACACCAGCATCACCACAGACACATGAGGAAGGTGTGGCAACACAACACTAGGTGACAGCAACGTTTCCAGCTCCATTAGGACCTCATGGGACCACCATCGGACGTGCAGTCCCCCGGTGACTGAAATGCAGTTATGTGGCACGTGACCATAGGGAAGTGCAGGGAAAGCCTAGTGACAGAATGCATGGCAGAAGCGAATGTTTAAAGACCCACACATTTTTAAGTGTCTTTTTTTCTCATCTATATTTTCTTAAGTTTCTATAATAACGTGTTACTATTGAACAAGAACGCATTATTTTGAAGTCATATATAATTTCATATTTATAAAGCTTTAAATGTTTATTAAGGCTAAAAACTTTTAAATGAATTATATATATAACTTGAAATTCTATTAGTTTGAACCTATGAAAACATTTTGTGCAGTGGAAATTTTTTTAAGTCACAGTTTTATTAGGATATAATTCACATATCACATGACGTACCCATTAAGCTGCATAGTTCAGTGAGTTTTAGTATATTAACAGAGTTGTACAACCATCGCCAAGTGGAGATCTTTTTGAAGAGTTTTTTTTTT